>PVKB01004867.1:48428-122119 GCA_004027205.1 Ctenodactylus gundi | reverse complement strand
ATAAATTATCATCAAAATTTCTTCTGAAACCATCAAAGTAAAATCATCTGCTCATGAAGGTGCTTCCAATGGAAAATTATTGACCTTTCCTTTCTTTTTCTTACTTCTTCCTTTATTTGCCTTCATTGCTTTTCCTTACCTATCTCTTTTTTCTCTAATTAATGATATTTTTGGTTAAATGTCTTTATAAGAGGCTCCACCCTTAAGTTTGTTTTTTTCTTTTAAAAAAGTGCCTACTTGGTGATATGTTTCAAAAGCAACTTGTATCAAAGTCTACAAAAGAGCTGAGTATAAAATGTGATGAAATAGATAATTGACAATCTCAAAGCAGTTGAACCTTTACTATAATGGTTAGTAACTTTTGATCCATGTCAACTTAATTATTTGAATGATTTTTTAGCACATGGTGATTTTTATTAGTATATCTTTGCAATACTTACTACTTGTATTCAACTTGGGGAATCATTGTCCTCATAATGTTTCTTCCTTATCTTTCTGTCCCCCTCCAGGCCTTCTTTCCATCTCTCCAAAGTGTGTCTATGCTTTCAATCATCCCTGTCTTATATTGCTCTTTTAATTAGATATATTTTAGGTTTCTCATACAGGAGAAACCAAGCAATATCGGGCCCTCTGTAGAAATGGCTTTAAAAGACAGGAAAAAATAGTTTCTATTTGTAAGAATGAGATGATAGCTTATTTAAGTATCAGAATAAATTAGGAATATTGACTCCTTATGAGCAAATTTAGCTTTGAATCCTCTGTTGCTTTCTCATGGATCACCTACTTTTTTGTATCATCCACATAACTGCTTGTGTTTTCTCATATTATAGTATTGAAATAGACCAAATTATATATAAATATTTTATAATGATAATTCCATAAATTGTGTGTTTGTTACTTAAAATTAACAGAAGCCATCAAAAATATTAAAAAAATAAGATTTAGGATTCTCGAAAGCGTTAAATTTCCTTCTCTATGCTTTAGTATTTAATGTGACATAAGATAAAATTTGGAAAAATTCAGATCACATAATTATGGTGACTTTCACAAAAGAACTTTTCCTAGAGCTCATTTTAATAATTTCTGATGTCTATAAATAATCAAGCATCTAACAATCCTTGCAATAAAATGTCTTAATACCCATATAAAATCCAAATAATGTTTGTAAATAGAGAAAAACACAAGAAAAGTCATGATTTCATGTTGTATCATTATTTATAGTAAAGATTGATTCTTATAATCAAAATATGAATGTGTAACATAGAAATTTATAGCCCAAATCATTTAATATTATCTTTTCATATATAGATAGATAGATAGATAGATAGATAGATATAGCTATATCTCCAAAGATATAATGTAACTGTATAAATTTGTGTTTCACTGGACTGGTGAGTTATGATTTTTGCTTTTTTATAAATTTCAAAGTAATCTCTGTGCACAGTGAACTAAATAATATTTACTTGAAACTACAACTAAGAGTAACCGCCAAAATTTTTACTTTCATTAATATAAGAAACTTCCCTAAGATTTCATTTTAATTTAGTCCTCCCCAGCTAAGCTGTTACTGATTTAAGCTGGCTTTCCTTGGTTGATGGCTTTCCAAGGTTGTCTTCAATGTAAAAGAACATTTCACAACAGGAGGATATATCCCCACGAAATCTTCATTACTTTTCTGTGCAAATTACATTCTTAAAATTGCAATTAAGAAACTCCTATTAATGACCTTACCTATTTTTTAATCTGTCAAGTTTACCTTAAGTTTTAATTCCACCTGTATACTGGTAAGAAACTAGTCTGTCATTATTAATCATTTTCTAGCAAACACCCTCTGTCACAGCTTGTCTCTCTTTTCTCCTCTTATGTGCCTAAATAAACACTTCATCTGTGCTGTATCTGAATTGTGTAGAAAGAGATTGCTAAGGAAAGTAAGAAAGCGAGGTTTATATTTACCATTTATAAGTATGTTCACACAACTAAAAATCATATTCAAAACTGTCTAGAAATGCTATGATTGTCTACTACCAAGTAAGTTGCATTCTGATTCTATATCATGACATCAACTTTAAAATATTTCAAACTATTCTACATTTTACTTGCATGAAAGAATCTTTCAATGGGAAAATGAAAGACTTTACAGAATATATCACTCTTCTCATGAAAACATTTTTCAAATTACTTATATATGCTCATTATCTATAATAAATACAAAATAGATTACAGACACATTCACATACAGATATACCTATTTCATTCTGACATCACATACAGAATGTCTCTTCCTCTTCTTACAAAAGGCAATGTCTCCATGTAATGATGAAATATTAAAAAAACTGATATTCATTCTCAAAAATATGATTTTAGAATGCACTCTTTGTAAGTAGCATGCAACATTATTATTCTTCTGAGTCATCCTGAGAAGTAGAATAATAGTATATGTATTGAAGGAAATGAAGCTAAGTTAATGTTGTTTTTCCTAGTATTTGAGCTCTCTTTCAATTTTAATCAGAGCAACTTATGAAAAAGAAAAGAAACAGCTAAAATTTTAGAGCACAGACTAATAATTTTGGGAAATTAATTATGCCTGACTGAACACTAAATTTTTCAATAAACGTCAAAAATGTATTCTAACATTTATATGACTTAGTTGGAACAGCAATATAGAACAGGACTGAGATTTGTTGCTTTATCTAATTCTAGTTAAAATTCTGTCTATGTCTAAGCAGTTCCTTAAAGTCAAGGTTTAACTTTTGTTGTTTATAAACTGGAATTTTCTAGTCATAGGCTATTACCTTAAGTTATGCTCCCTTAGATATTTTTCCTCATTAAAATACATCTCCAACTTCATCTCATGTGTGTGTGTATTTACATACTGATACATATGTATTTGTACATAGGCATGAATGACATCAATTGCTAGTAAATCATCCAGAAGAATTAACATAGTATTTGCCTAAGAGCTTTGAATTTAACAAAAGTTAAGGCAATTAGAGACTAAAGTACCATGAACTGTGAACAAAATTTCCACTGTTACTGCTCAATATTCTTAAGGGGAATATTTGTGCATGGTAAACAACTTATAATTAACGTGTACTACATCTCATTTGCTAAAATCTTTACCCTTGAACATACAGTCCCTTACAGACAAATACTAAGTACCCCAAAACAAATGAATCCAAGTTTAATAAAATGTGGTTGATGGTTTCTAGAAGATTCCAGAATGTACATATCCATATCCATATATACATACATACATATACATATAAATGTGTATGTATACACACACACACATATATATATATATACATTTACATATACATATGTATACACACACACACACACACACACACACACACACACATATATATATATATATATATATATATATATATATATATATATATATATATATATATATATTTGATCAGTTTTCCTATTAGGTGTCTTACACAAATTTTCTTTGTTGTCTTGATGTGATTATTTAAGGAGGACTAAGGGAATATAATGACACAAATATTTTAACAGATGGTAGGCTTGGTTGTATTCTTACTTAATAATTGAACCACATGGGACCAGGAATTTTACTGTTAGAACTACATAAAACAAATTAGAGAGGCTAGAGAATTAGTTCAGCTGTTAAAGTGCTTGCCTAGCAAGTTCAAAGCTCTGAGTTTGATTCCCCAGCACGACTTAAACTGGGCATGTTGGTGCACATCTACTATTCCAGAACCTGGGAGGCTGAGGCAGATTGCTTTGAGTTCAAGGCCAGCCTTGGTTACATAATGAGTTCAGGACTAGACTACAGAGTGATACCTTGTCTCAGAAAAAAAGTAGAATTATTTCAATGTATACGTATCTTAAAACATGGCATAAACTTGAAAGTGTAAATAATGGAGATATTCAACATTTATTTTTACGTAGCCAGAATAATGATTAGTACTAAGTAATATTAGTTAGCTGATATTCTATCAATAAGAGTAATACATATACTAAGAAATGCTTTCTATATGTTTTATAACAAGCCAACAGGAAAGACTCCCAAATGTTGAATCGATTCTTCATCAGACCATGGTTCCACATCACTAAATGAAGTACCTGGTGAGGGAGACCTAAGGCATTACCTACCTAATAACCGACGCATGCACAGTAGAAGTGGTAAATGTTATAAAGATAGATATATAGCCAGGTGCAGCTATACTGATGTAGATTATAGATAGATAGATAGATAGATAGATAGATAGATAGTTAGATAGATACTTTTCTATTTCTAGATATAAAAGAATAGAAACAGGAATAATCATCCCAATTGATCAAAGATCCTCTTAGAAATGACAACATGAAAGTAGGATAATTTCATTTTTGTAATATGTCAGGGCAAACGACTGTAAAGAAAAAATAAAATATATGAATCCGCCAACATTGAATTCTACTGTATGACATTGAAACTGGTCTAAGAAATAGCTAAATTCATATTTTGTTTTTATTAAATAATTGTGAGAAAAACCTTGCTCTTGCAACTAGATGTAATAAGTTTACTTTTTTTATATCAATGTGTTTTATTAGCCACTTATATGAAAAAGTGTTTACTTTCTTTAAAATAATTTTATAATGAAAATACGTTATATTAGGGCTGGAAGAATAGCCCGGAGGTGAGACTCTTGCCCACCAAGTATAAGGCCTGGGGTTCAGTTCCTCAAAACCACATAAGCCCTGGGCCTGGTGGTGCAAGTCTGTCATCCCAGCACTGGGGAAGCTGAGGCAGGGAGCATTGATTGCAGTGTCTTAAAGGACAGCTGGGGCTGTGAAATGAGTTCAGGAACGGTTTGCAATAGAGAGGGAAATCTTGTCCAAAAAAATGGAGTATCAAACTTTAAAATTTAATTTTAAACTGCAAAATTATGAGCCACAACATAATTTTAAGGATTTAAACTTTTTAAAATTTATGATACTAAACTATAGGCTGATCCTTGAAATCTTGTCTGCTATTTTCAACTTATTTTAGTGTGAAGAGAATATGATTTTTACTCATGTATGTAATACAAATTATTTATTTTTATATAGCTTATTTTCACTACTGCATGTTAAATATATAGAATATTAAATTTCATTGTGACATCCTTACGTGTGCACACGTCACAGTTTGATCTGCTCCGGCGCTCATTTATTTCCTCCGCTCTCCTCCCTTCTCACAATCTATTTTCTCTTCTTTAACACATCCCCTCAACCTTCAGTCCTCATTTTTCTTCCAAGATTTAACATATCGGAGAAAACATGTGACACATACATAATTCTTTTTTTATTTAATGTAATAATCTCTCTTTTTACTCATTCTCCTGCAAATGCTGTATTGTTCCTCTTTATGACTAAATGCTACTTTAGTAGACATATATACACATATATTCACTATATATAAAATATATATAACAGTGTGCATTACCCTACACACATGCACTCACACACATGCACACACACACACACACACACACACCCCTCTAATCTCAGCACTCAGGAGGCTGAGACAGAAAGGTTGTGTTGAGGTGTTGAGTCTGAATGGTCTGGACTACACAGTGAATTTAGGACTACAGAGAAAGACACCCTCCCCGCCCCTCTGTCTTTCCCAATTTTATTTATCCACTTATCCACTAGTGGATACCTAGGCAATTTTATAACTTAACTATTGATAATTGTGCTGTGTAGAAAGTGAGTATGTAGGTGTCATAATATGCTGAACTTAATTTCTTAGGAACATATTTATGAGTTGTATAGCTGAGTTCAGTGGTAGTTTTATTTGTGATTTTTTGAAGAATCACCATATTGACTTCCTTAGTAATTCTACTAACTTGCATTTCTACCAACAGCATGCAGGGGTTCCTTTTTCTCCATAATCTTGCCAAAGTTTATCGTATTTTTCAATTTTTAATGCTAGTCATTCTGCCCACCCTAAGACACAGTTTCAGAGTGGTTTTCATTTTCATTTTCCTGATAGCCAAAGACATCAAATACTTCCTAAATAGTAGTTATGGTTTGAATCTGAAAAGTTCCTTCAAAACCTGGAGAATGGTATTCAGCTGCACTTGATGAGCGATTCTGTGCACAACTCAGAAGAGAAAAATATTAATAGGAATGCAGATTATATGGTCAGGCTCGAAAGTTTCAGCTGGGAGGAAGGACTCTATTGACAACTGGACAAGAAACCATTTGTGTTTCACTTTCACAAAATAGGTGTGTCTCTGTTTTCCCACGTCCTGATTTTTTAAATGAAATTGAGAATAAGGGCAGCAGAGTAATTAACATGTTTGAAGACATTTCAGATGGCTCAACATTCAGGCAGTCACATGAATCCTGCTTACTGTGCCTTCTCAGCCATCTATATATTGAGAATCAAGGGAAAGGGTGGGCTAAAAGACAAAGTGAAAAGTATGCAAAAGAAAGGACACTTGGGAACATGATTGCTAGGAGGATTAGCATTAGAAAGAGTGCTACACGAAGAGAATAGGAAGTTGGTGCCGGGTCAAGGTTTTCAAAGACTGGTTTGAGAACAGAACCTTGAAGAAACATGTAAGAAACCTTTTCTCCAAGTTCAATTATCTAGACACTTAACAGCCAGTGGAGCCAAGCTATTGCTCAAGCTGGTGGCAGAGCATGGTATTATGCACGGCTGTCAGTTTTACAGGCAAGCATAATGCAAGCGTTGTGGATTCAAGGAGACTTTCAACAAGATTTCAGAAAAGAACTTTGAGGCCGAATTATGTATCTTGGAGAGGGCAGTACTTGAAGATGTGAGAGTGAAACCGAAGGTGCGTGGAGACCTGCATATATTGGAGATGTAAAGGCGTGGGATATGGAGAGCTGCAGGCGTTGATAGAGCTAGACGGGGAGGCTGAGGAGCAGGGCTGCCCAAGTCATTGCAGTAAACATTTCACCCAAACTTGTCCCACATGCTGGACGCAAAGCTTCGGGATGCAGTGTCTGGCTGCTGAGTTTCAGTCTTGCTTTGAGCCCATTTTCCTGTGTTCCTATTCCTCTTTTTTTTTCTTTTTTTTTTTTTTTTTGTGATGGGAACACTTAAGCCACTGTGTGTTGAAAGCGTTTTAAACTTTTGTTTTATTATTCTTTTTAGAGGGCCTCATATCTAAGAGCATGCCTTGAGCTCCGAGGAGACTTTAGACTTGGACCTTTGAGTAATCCTAAAACTGTTATGACATGGGCAACTCTTATTCGTAGACTAAGTGCATTTTGAGTAATGAATGGACATGAGGTTTTTGTTGTTGTTGTTGTTGTTTGTTTGTTTGTTTGTTTTTTTTTTTCTGGAAGCCCAGGAGGAATGTTATGTTGAAATCCGAAATGTGGCTCCAATGTTTCATATACTTGGAAGGTGATTGGATAAAAGAGCTGATTGGATCCTGTAGATTTATTACTTGATAATTTCCTTTTTGGAAATAGGACTTGGTTAGAGGAATAGGCGACTGTAAGAGTAACCTATATTCTCTCTCTCTCTTTCTCTCTCTCTCTCTCTACTTTGCTTAAAAATTAAAATCAAGGCCGTTAGGTGTTTTTTCTTTTTTTTTAAAATGATACATATATGAGACACATAATGGTGATAATGAGCTTGAGTATTTTGTTTACACACATATCGCATCAACATTACAATCCCTTCCCCTTCCCATTTTTGACCCTCCTGCACCCTTTCTAGTAAGACCGACTATCACACCCATTTGGTTATATGCAATACCTGTATTCTGGATTTCTCATATTACATACGATATTTAACCTTTTGCATTTGACTAAAACACATCATTTACCTTCTACAAAGCTTCAAACCTGTCTATCTTTATGGAGAAATAGTGATTCTAACGATCAAGCTCTAAGCCTTCAAACTGAGATACATTTTTTTTTTGCTTTGTTTTGTTTTGAGACAAGTTCTCACAAAAAAAAAAAAATACTATTGTAGTTTGGATCTGGAGTTCCCCTCAAAAGCTTCATGTACCTGTGGATACTGTGTAGGGGTGGAGGTGGCACATGGCTGGAAGGGGTGGATGCTCGGGGCTTGACCTAGAGTGCAGTATACTGGTTCCGCCTTTTCTCCCAGACTTCCCAGTTCTAACATCCTGCCATGAGGCGCTCTATCTTTGAAGAACTAGCTGGCGAAGTGGCTCCAGCTCTGGCTCTCGCTGTGGACTCACTAGTTGATTCCACCATCTTGCAGCCACCCAGCCATGAATGGACTGTGACTTTCTGAAACTATAAGCCGAAGTAAATCTTTTCTTCCTAAGTTGTTGATGTCAGGCATTGAGTCACAACGATGAAAAAGTAAGACTGATATCAACTTGCCCAGGCTTGGCTTAATCTTTCATTCCTTCGGCCTTCAAAATGCAGGGATTACCGTCCCGTGCTGTTAGTCCTGGCTGCTAGGAAGGGTTCAATTCTTAACGTTCGCTTTGCTCTTCTTGAACTTGGCTTTCTGACCATAGCAAGAAGAATACTTGTCCTCTCCCAGGCTATTCTTCCATCCTTTCTGCCATTTCCAGCTGATCATGCTGAGACTGAGATCGCTGGACTGTGATCCAAAATAAAAGTCTCCCGTCTTACATTGTAGCTGTCTAGCATTGTGTCCTTGAAACAATAAACTCACTAGGACAATAGTTAGGAACAATTGGTACTTCTTTAGCAGAGTGTCTTCTTAGTTCATTCATTTATTTATTGTTTGTTATATGTTTTATATTAAATATTTGAGCCCCTTTTAAAAGGTATTCTTGCTATTAATTATCTCTCCAAGCAAGATTTGGGAAAATGTGTCTCCCCTTCTAGTCCTTTTATTACAATCATTACTTGTCTACTTTGCAGTGCAGAAGCTTTTGATTTGACAGAGTCCTACTGTTTTGAATTTTTCAATTATTTTCTGAGTTACTATATTCCCCTTTAGGAAGCAATTGCTGGTGCCTATTTAAATTGTTTCCTATTTTTATTTCACAGTTTCACAGATTCAGGACTTAAACTCATGTTTTAAAATCTATTTTGATTTAATTTTATACAAGTAGAAAAACAAGAATATGATTCTAGTCTCCTACATGTGAATATACATTTTTCTCAGAATAATTTGTTAAAGAAGCTGTCTCCTTTTTATTTTTGTACCTTTGTCAAGAATCAAATGACAAAGCTGCTTCAGGTTATCTTCTTGCCACTGTTTGTGTTATTGGTCTGCACATTTATTTTTAGGCCAATAATTGGCTGTTTTATAATAATAATAGTAATTTGCAGTGTATTTTGTAATAGTGCAAAGTTTCATGATTAGAGTTAGAAAATAACTCAGCATAGTGTAATCTTACCTCAACATAATAAATATTATATGCAATAAATTCACAGCTAACATCATACTATGTGGAGAAAAGCCAAAAACATTTCTTCTAAAATTAGAAATAAGACCAGGAAATCCAGTCTGAGTATTCTTATGCAATACACTACTTGAAATGTCAGCCAGAGCAATTAAGTAAGAAAAATAAAGTTGATTCAACACTCAACCAAGACATTTTCAGATCTGATAAACTCATAAAATTAACCTAGAAAAAATCAATAGTTTTTTTATTTACCAAAACAAACCTATTGAAAAAGACCTCAGGGAATCAACTTCTTTCACAATTAAAAAAAAATGGAAATAAGCTCAATAAAAAAGTAAAAGAAAAAAATTGGAAAATATACTTGAAGATGGAAACAATATTTGAGTTTGTGGATTAGTGGAATTAGTATTTTTTAATGTCCATATCATCAATAATAGTCTGGAGATTTAGCATAAGTCCCATGACAATTCCAGGAACATTCTTCAAATAACAAAAAAAAGGAAAACCCTGAGATTTGTGGGAGCACAAAAGATGCAGTGTAGCCAAAATAATTTTAGATCCAAAGAGCAATGTTGGAGATAACACAATACTTAAGACCAAAGTTATATTATTTTCTTAAAATATTTGATTTATTTTTAAATCACACACAAACACACACACACACACACACACACACACACACACACACACATACACACATACAAGACATTTGTATATTTATATGGACATATTTTTAAGTAACATATAATATGTTTGGATACATGAATATATTTTCTAACCTGTCAGATTTGATCTGTTTCCATGTCTTAACATGCATCTTCTTTATATTTTTATTTTACAGCACAAAGCAAAATGATATGGAAAAAATGTGTACAAGGTAGGACAATTAAGCACTATAATTTCAATGTATTAATTTATACTCATATCATATACTTACAGTATACATTAGGATCACAAATAGCTTAGTTTTATGGGATAGATTTAATTTTTCTTTAATATGAAGATCTTCTGATGTAATAATAGGTTATAGTTACAATACTTATATTGTAATTATTCAATATGTGAAAGATCGAACTAGATTAACATAAATTCGCCATACTAGGATGTAAAGACATTACCCTAGTGATTAGTCTCTCCTTTTAATATTATGCAAGTAGATAAGGAAGTAATCATATTTAAAACCTATTTATATTGTATATTTTATTTCAAATACAGTCATAGACTTTGAATTCTGAAATATTTTAGATCTTACTTTTTACATCATTAGGAATCTTAACCTAATTTTCATTTAAAAGCAAACTATAACAACATACAGCTTAATAATCTTTGTGTCCAAGTAGCATCCTTATCTTCTCATGTGTCCATTGATGTTTCTGAAACAGAATTATGACACATAAAAATAATGGTAGTTATGAGTATAACTAATTTTTTAGTAAAGGCATCATGGCTAAATGACCATGAAAGGTATAAAGACATAGCCTAGAGCTATTGAGTTTTATCAAACCATAAAGCAATGATTCTATCACAAACAATGATTAGTGCCATTATTCTTTAAGAAGGATCCTGAGGTCAAGTGACTGAAAGAGTGAGACTTGTCAACCACAATTGATGGAGCAGGAACAGCATCAGTAAAGAACCTACATTCATACTGTTCACTCAAATGAGAATCTCTAGAGAAGCACTCAGACAGAACTGGGTTGATAAATATTTCAAATAGCCATTATCTCGTAGTTCTGAGAGTTTCTTATTAGCAATACCAAAGGCTTTAGAAAGGTATTCTGCATAATAAATGTGCAAATACAGATATAGAAAGGGCTTTGAAAGATAATTCTTCTAATTTAATAGATGGGTTATAGGAAAGATAGTGAGTCCTTTGCCAAGGATTCCAACTCCCTGCCAACTCTGTGAGTCAGAATATTACACTGTAAATTAATCAGACCACTCTGAGAAGAGATTCAAACATAGAATCATCTGAAACTTCAATTTTGAATTCATTTACATAAATCACACCAAGAAGTCATCTAACCTTAAAACATACACGCAGTATTAGTCATACTAAGGCCTTTCAGAGGAGATAGATCACTAGTACTTGATTTAGTATATAATTTTGTACAGGCTCATCTTAACAAATTTGATGTATTAACTCTGAAACATGGTATGCAAAGTAAGAGAGGTGATAATGAAAGAAAATGAATACAAAACTTATATTACCTGAATATTGCACAGGCCTGGTTGGCAATACATCAACAGGTGTCACAATTTGCTGAATTTTTATTTTTGCTTATTACTTAATCTGCTAGCTCTATTTAATTACCCAACTGCCTATTCAAGCAAGGCTTTGAAATTTGCTATGGAAAGGCTCAATACTTGAAAACTGATGATGGCCTCAATGGTAGCCATCCATTGAAGATGAATGAGAAGTCTCTGGGCACCCACTTAAGCTCTATAAGTAGAAATACAGCTCAATGATCAAAGGCATGCTCTGTATCTTTCAATTAGAAGTTATTTTTCAGGAGAAAATGTTCTCAAAGATGTAAATATTTTGGGTAATACAATAATTAACTAAATTTAATCATTTAAATAGGCTTAGTTCCTGCTAAATGTCAGCCAATAGCAACACACAGAAGAACACACTGGTGTTATTATTACAAGTATTTCTATTGTGAATTGGTAAAACTAAGTGTATATGAAACAACATCTCTCTATATATCTAATCTATTTAATATCTACCTGACAGGGGATAATAAAGCACTTACTAAAGAATGTATAACTGAAAATAAATTCAGTTTTAAAATGATAAAACGGTAGTAAGGTATTTCTTAAATCTCAACTCCAAACAAGCACATGAAGGAAAGGCTCGATATCACTAGTTACCCAGGGAAATAAAAATTAAAACCTTGATGAGATACTATCTCACTCCAGTTGAAAGGTCATGAACAAAAAATAAATAAAATAATAAAAAGTGCTGTTCAGAAACATTTTGTCCTCCAAGTTAATAGCATTTGACTTCGCACTTAAGACTCCATGATTATAAATGAAAATCATTATAAGTGAAATAAGTCAGGCCCAGAAAAATAAGTACTTTGTGAGTGCACTCAGATGTGAAATCTAAAATAAAGTAGCCTACTACAGAAGTTGGGGTAAAACAGTAGTTACTGAGACTAGAGATGGGATGATGGTACAAGCTGATCAATGGGTACAAGATTACATTTAGATATGAGTACGGAGATCTGGTATGCTACTGCAGAATCAAACAACTATCATTAACAATGTATTAAATATTTCCAAAAAGCTAGAAGAAAATATTTTGAGAATTTTCTCCAAAATGAAAACATAAGGTTTGAGGAAATAGGTTCTTTTAGCCTGGAACATTAAATTTCACCATGTGTACATGCATTGAAGAAACATCATGTTACTCTTTTAATATATGCAGGGTTTTTTTAGATTTTCATGTTTTAATTTTTAAAGAAATTTAATTTATTTTTAACAATTTAAAAAAATACTAGTAGCTGAAGGTAATGTACATTTTATGGTTGAGACAAAAGTTGAACATGCTCTGTAGACATAAAATAAATTAAATTGTGTCAGTAAACAAACAGCACACTTTTATTGAGAAAAAGTTTATTTAGATTTTGCAAAACAAAGGAATGAATCTTGTGCTGCACGATTTCCTCCATCAAAATTCAAGTCCACGTTAATAGTGATCTAGGGACACTAGTAAATATTTTAAAGTATCTCAGTTCTTATAAGTCCACATTTATTAGTGCTTAAATTTTGATTCACGTTAATATTAATCACTTACATCATCAGGTTCCTTCATGTCCTCCAACTTTCAGTGATGTCCCATTTTCTACACTCTCACAACCTTGGTCTTTAGAAAACAGATGAGTCTTCCGGCAAATGGCTGTATCTACGACAAGGTTAAACTTCTCCAGCTTCCATCACTTTTTGCCTCTGGTTGAGGTCTGTGATTAACCAAATCACTTTATAGTCCTAAAGTCTGTGATGACGGCTGGCGAACCACATGGAGTTAATACAAGAAAGTGGTAACGTGTCTTCGTGCTCCTGTCTGGATTATATTTTTTATTATTGTGGTTTGGATCTCGAGTGCTTCCCCAAATTCTCATGTATTTGGATATTAAGGATTATCTGTGGAACGGTGAGCTGATAGGAGAAGGGGACCTGGACTAGAGGGTGAATTATGGGTTTGTGGTGGAGTGTAGGTTTGCGGTGGAGGGCAAGCATGTGGCAGATTATAGACTGCAAAGGTATAGGTGGATAAGATTATAGGCCTATAGTGAACTGGGGACTTAAACCTGGAAGGGGAAAAACACTGATCCTAGAAGGGGTGGATTATTTGGAGGGGTCTTGGAAGAATATACACTGCTTTGACTTGCTTCTGGCTTGACTTGGCTTCCTGTTTGTAACATCATAAAGAGCTGTCTCCGCTTCTGTTTCTATGACTTTTTACTGTTGTTGGCTGTGAATGAACAGACTGTGAACTCCCGAAATTGTGAGTTAAAACAAACATTTTCTCCCTTAATTTGCGTATGTCAGGTACCGAGTCACAATCATCAAAAGGTGACTAAGACAATTCTCAAGGTTTGGATGCAGTACTGTTTGTATCCCCAAAGATGTAAGTCAAATCTTTAGTTAAACTTACTCTCTTTTCAAATGTTCTTACAAAACTGCATGGAGGAATTAAGCAAATTAGCATATTGACAAACTTCAAAATCCTCTCTCCTCACTCCTCTTTGGAGGATATTATCTTCTGTCTTATATAAAGTGCATCTAAAAATTAAGTAGTTTCAAGAAATTCTCTCCTGGAATTGTCCCAGTTAAAGACAGATTTGTCTAAAGCTGAGCATTATTTTGATGACGACAATTCTAGTTAGGAGCTAAGATTGCAACTGTTTTGATACTCAAAACATGATGTAACCATTGGCATAAGACCGAATTCAATAGTGGACCATCTACCCTTTCCCCAGTGACATCATAACAAAGCTCTGTTACTTCAGAGTTCCCAGTGCTGAGTCTTCACATTTGAATTGTAAATGGTCACTGTGGAAAATATCACTTAAATTTTCTGTACTTCGGTTTCTTATCTTTAAAATGAGACTGCTGATGTAAACAGTATTTACAAAATCTCCATCAATAAAAACCCTAAGTACTCATTTAGCAGTATTTACTGTTATCATTTTTGTTGTCAGTTAACAGATTTTTCCTTACCACACTGCCATATACTTTAAAATAGATTTTACGTTTTTCTTGATCTAGTCTTTTAAGAGTGCCAGTGAATAATCAAAATATATAAATGCAAAAAGTAGTAAATTATGGCAAAAAATTCATAAATAAGTCCTTTATAATGTCTCAAAAGAAGGATTAAGATTAAGTCACCATGCAATCTATACTGATGTTGAAAAAAGTGTCACAAAAAGCAAATATTTATGAGTTGACTTTATTGCAATAAAATAATCTAAATTTTATACAAATGTATATATGTATACATACACTACCTAAAATATATATTATATGGCAATTATTACATATGGAAAATATATATAATATATATTTGGTTTTAATATTTTCCCCTCTGTGTGCCAATAGAACTTTTCTACTTAGATTTTCAGAAGTGGTCAAATAATCTATTTTAGGTCAAAAATAAACATGTAAGCTGACATTAACTGAAAGCAGTTTTATATTGTTATTTTTTCTAAATGCACATAGAGAAAGAAAATATGTCATAATTAAAATTCAATCAAATAGAAATAGTTAAGTAGCAAATTTGCATTTTACATTAAATATGATAATATAGGCTGCACCTGTATATAAAGGAGATTTCCAAAAATGAGCTTTTGGGTTTGTCTTAAAAAGTACAAAGTGAAAACACAAAATCTCAGCAATTTATTGTCAGCTGTTGAATGTAATTCACATCTGAACTAAATAACTCCATTTTTAATTAGAGGACTGTCTCAATTATTCTGTATGTCATATACTGTTAAGTTATTTCAGTCTCTCTTAACCATGCATATGATGATGACTTTAATCTACATTTACACTTCTAAATTTATTAATAATTTTAAATATTTGTTTTAAAAATGATAATGATTTGGTTTTTTCCTCTTTGACTTAAGGCAATTTCATAATCTACAAACTAAGGAATGTATTCAACACCTCCGGGCAATGATTTAATCATGAGGGATAAAGATATTCTGTTGGATCTCTTCTGGTTTACAAAATGCAGAGAATATGATTTTCATACTGAAATATTGTGTAATGTAGCAATGACCACTGCTTATATTTTTGCTAAAGTGTGTAGTCACTCAGTGCAGCTACAGAATTACTTTGAAATACATCCATCCAAATATATTTTGTAAGAGTTACTAAAAGAAATAAGTATTTTCTTAGAATAATATTGTTTATGGGAACTATTTGTCTATGAGTGTTTTTTTATGACTCAATTCTAGAGAAAGGTTTTGTGATACTTCCAATAATTATCCTTCTCTAATGGAGAATAAAACAGGTGGAAGAAATGTAATGTTTCCAATATTGCAATTTACCAATAGAACCAGATAAAACAGACTACATGTATTTGTGAAAGCCACAATTTTTGATAAACAAACACTAAAATAAAAAAAATATTAACTGGCTAGATGATTTGTGCTAGTATGAAGATTTGGATATTCAATTGGCATCATAAATTTAGTTAAGTGAAACTCTTCATTCATCCCCCAGGTAACAAATCACCATAATCAACCAAGACAAACACCTAAGAATCATCCATACTAACTTGTATTTAAAATAGTGTTTTGCATCATGCAGTTATAGGGAAGTTCTGTTAATTATACCATGAAAATGTTCCCTGGCTATCCACTTTTATTTCTACTGCAGTTGTCATGACCACGCATTGTGCACAGGGTCTGGAATTGTCACCTGCTTGTTTCCCTTCTTCCATTCCTGTGTCTTTTAAGGCCTACTTTTCAGGATGATACGTTAAAATGTATGCATGACCATATAATTTATCTCTGCTCACACAATCAAATTTAGGGTAAGATCTAAATTCTTCTCTTTGCCATAAAGACCCAAACAACCTGTGGCTTGTCTACATCCCAACTTCATCTCTGCTTGTCTCTCTCTGTTCCATCCAGTGAAATTCAAGCCACAGGCCACAGTAGTTTTCTTGAATCAAGCGTCATTCGGTTCTTCCTCTGAAACCTTGAATTTGATTGTTCCTATTTCCTGGAACACCCTGTCACTGTTCACGACATAGTCACAGGCCATGGCACTTTCACATATTGCATTGGTGGCAAGTTTGTGTCATGTCACGTGAAATATTGCCTCCCAATCATGTCTGGTAGCTCATGTTTTTACAACTCGCTATGTTCTCTGTCCAGGTCTAATTTAATATCAACTGGGTACTTATCAATCTCGGATTTTCTAGAGTATTTTTTGTTGCCCTCAAACAGAAAATAAGACTTTGAAGATACCTCCTGTATATGTGGCTTTTGTGTGTGTGTGTGTGTGTGTGTGTGTGTGTGTGTGTGTGTGTGTACGTATGTGTGTCTTTTCCCCATTGGATATGCTCAGTGGTGACACATCACACAGAATGTGCTAAACAAATCCATGGATTATAAACATAAACATCAGAATTAATGGAAAACTTCCAGGAATATTTAATAGTTTCAAACACAATCGAACTTTCATTTAGCTGAAAAGTGAAAACTAAATTTCAAGTTAAAAATAGATCATACTTTATAATTATTACAAATCATTTGCTTCATTTATTTTGCTCTCTTATAGGGACTCTTATAAATCAAGCTGTTCTTTAGGAGCACAAGGAGATAACCCCAGCATTCAGGGATGCTGAAGCAGGAGGACCATAATTTTGAGCCCAGTCTGGGCATCTTAGAGAATTAATTACAATTTAAAAATAATTAGTGCTTGGCTTTCAAGCTCAAAACCCTGAGTTTGATGCCCCATCACTGCATATATCTGGGCATGGTGGTGCACACCTGTAATTCCAGCACTCAGAAGTCTGAGGCAGGCAGATTTTCCTGAGTCGAAGGAAAGCCTGGGCTACACCAGTGAGTTCAAGACCAGCCTGGGCTACAGAGTGAGACCCAGTCCTAAAAAGAAAGACAGAAAGAAAAAGAAGGAAAGAGAAAAGAAAGAAAGAAAGGAAAGAAGGAAGGAACAAAGGAAGGAACAAAGGAAGAATCTTTCAGTGCTGAGGACAGAATACCCATTTTTATTTTATTTGATAATAATCTATACATCTCCATCTCATTTTAACTTTCAAGGTACTTGTGGGATACGCAACACGATTAAATAGGTTCATGTTAAATATATCTGTGAGAAAAACCTGTGATTTACAAAAAAAAGAATCTCATTTTTTAGTTTAATAGAAATTAATGCAGAAATATTCAGAAAAAAATCTGTAATACAATAGACTTTGTGTGTGCCTTTAGGGCAAACTTGATCACTACTTCTAACTACTATCACTCTCCTTTGTTCCATTACGTTGTAAATTTTTTCTCAATTTTTCTTCGTTTAAATACTCCTAAATTTGTTGAACATTTAATTCTTCTACTATAATCTTGTTTTCACCCTACTTGTTTCAGTGCTTCTCTGGGAGTTTTCTGTCATACGTGTTCCTTCTTCCTTCACATTAGAAGGTTGACCTACAAATGGGACAAAAAATTGCTTTCAACCAACTACACTGATCTATGTTTCCAGAACTTATGAAAAAATAATCAAGGTCCAGAATAATATGTTCTCTTAAATCGACTTTCAGTATTTTACGTACAGTCTCCTGGGATGTCATCTTCTGGTAGTCTCACCCTATCTCACCTTACTCACTGTGACAGTCACACTGGTTGTTTCCCAGTTGCTCCTAAGAGACCAGCATTGGCTCTGCATCAACAACTCAAATCGGCTCTCTCTTTACTCTGAAAGTGGGTTCTCCAGTTAAGAAGGCGGTTTCTTCCTTCGTCTCTTCAGTGACTCGTGTATTTCTTTCTCGTTTGCTCAATAACGCTTATCTACAACAAACCAATTTTAATATGATCTCTCTCCACCAAGTCTGGCCTTACCTTTTTGTCTTGCCTTTATTAACTTTTATGGTGCTATGCAAACTATTATTTTTTCTTTATTTTGATGAATTTATTTCTTCCCACAAACAACACATGTTTCAGCAGGACATAGAAGAATATAGAAATATTCTAATATCTACAAATGTCTAGCAAACAAATGAATCTCCTTGGAGCTGTGACAAACTCTTTGACCTCCTGCTTCAGTCGTGGGGCACAATGTAGCCCACCAGTCAAGTTTCTTGTTTTGGGGGGATAAGCCTAGTGACAGTGGGTCGAAGCAAGAGCAGCTCTGCCCTGGGTCACTATGTTCTCCATTCAACTCAAATGATAAAATTTGAGACTATTCTAATTTGGAATAAATTTCCCAAAATTAATGCCAATAATTTGGATAATAAGTAAAATGATTTGATTTTAAAGAAACTTGAAAATGTGTCTAAAATAATTATCACTATAATTTCTCAAAAGTACTTTTATATCATAAAAATCCTTTCGTACATACGTAAAAGAATAATGATCTGTTTTCCTTTGACGAGATCAGGGAGGTGAAAGGAAAAGTCACTTGTAAAGTACACCATACGTATGAGCTCATTCACCAAGAGTAGAAAATACGACACACATGGTGAGGCCGTGAAATAAATGCTGCTCTGGTGACTATGATACAGTCTCAGTCATATTCCTGCATTTAAGAATCAAATCCTAGGTCAGACACAATGCCATGTGCCTAGGATTTCAGCTACTCAGGAGGCCAAAGCAAAAATATTAAAAGCTTGATGCCACTATGGGCGGTTTATTGAGACCTTGTCTCAAACTAAAATAAAATAAATTAAAAATAAAATAAAGACTACAGGTGTATCTCAGTGCCACCTGTGTTCAATTCTCGGTACACAAAGAAAGAAAAATCAACTTCATGATCATGTATGCACTGAAGTTTTATTATTTTAAAAATTTTAATAAAGCAGAGTAAATTATATGTTCGAGATACAGTATCACAAGTTTCAGAATGAACAACTGAATTCAAAGAAAGCAAACAAAACCTACATATACTGAAACTTAATTTTTAAGCGGAACCATAACTGTATTTTATATTCTAAATGCTTCCAACTTCTTTTTCATGAAATGTCACTTTATTTGACAAAGGGTACAGATAAAAGATCTCATCACACTCCTCTCCTGCCAAAGAGACTTACTACTGTAAGGAAGCTATAAACTCCGTATTGCACGTTAGCAGTTCAAGTATTACTTTGAATTACAACATTTTCAAAAGCTGACAAAAATCTAATGCGGTTTCTTTGAGCTGGAGTCACTCTAGTAATTCTCACAAATATTTTCTGGTGGGCAGATGATGTAGTACAGTTAAAAATTTTGGACCAAGGACCTAATGATTCCTCCCTGGCATTTAGGTATTAAATGTGAATTATAGAATGTGATTATCCTTGTCACCTTGCCTGAAGTAATGATGTTCTGGTTTTTACAGGGCTATCAAAAACCTGCTGTGTCAGAAATGAGTCTGATTTCTGGCTATTACCAAGCACACAGATGTATGGTCTTGACTCAAATCATACTTTGAAGATCTCTGAAAACATATAAAGCTAATTTAGAATTTTATGTCACATATTTACACTTGACATTAAAGTGGTATTTATCTTTTTGCTATTTTATATTGTATAAGCAAATGAAATAGCTGCTGTGAGTCTAGAAACCACCTGGTGTCACCTACTAAAGTCATTTAAATGACAGAAGAAAAAATTCTCTTAGATTATTTCATAAGGCTTACAAGAATGAAAGTAACACATATAATGAAACTCACCTGTCCTCAGTTTTATAGCATTTATTTTCCTCTACTTGGGTCATTGTGTGAATAAGTAATATTTGCAGCCCCCGGCATTTCATATTATCACAGAAAAAATATAAATATTGTGATCTACAAATAAACTGCTTAGAGTGATTTGGGAGCGTGTAATTGGCCTGGTATATCAAGTCTTATTTCACCTTGCTTTTAATGTCCTAATAATTCTGTTACACTCTAATAGAGATCTTACTGGTATTCTTTGAAAAGTGAGTTTGATTTTCAAATGCATTTCACAGTATTCCCAGAAAAAAATGTCACATACACTCTCAAAGAAAATGATAAATATATGTTGCTATTTAATGCTATGAAGAAATAATTTTCCCTCACCACCAGAAAAACATTTTTTTAACCCATCACAGCTTAGATGGCACATGGTAGGCTTAAAAAAAAAAAACTGTATAACTAGAGAAGCTATGATTAGTGAGGAATAGGTTAGAAGTCTTAGAAAAGAAATGAGCCTGCAATACTGTCTACATTAGGGAGTTCTGAGAAGATCAGAATGGAGGGAAATTATATGTAGACAGATATGAGGATGAGGATTTATTAGGACAGGTTACAGAATCATAAGAAAGACTCAGATCTCTGTTTGCCCCGTGAGAGCTGGCAGGTCCAGCAACTGCTCAGACATAAAGGTGGAAGAACCCAGGCCTGAGACTGCAGGTCTGGAGGATGTTGGCTGCTAATCAGTGGGTATGAGTTTGTAATGCAGATCAATACGAAAGACAAAGACCTGAAGACTAGAGTCAGTCTACACTGGAGGTTGCAGGCCAAAGGTGTCAAGGCGAGATGAAGGCTATGTTGAGACTGATGTCTGTAGGTGGTGGCGACTACTGGAGGGCTCTGCTCTTCCTTCCCTTTCGCTGAGTTCTAGTGATGAGACTATAAGTTGGGGCCACCTACATCCCAGGCCTGGGGGCCATCATTCCTCAGCTTGCGGGCCCACGTATCCTCCTGTTCTGCTCTATGGATTAGCTGGATGTCTCCTAACCTGGTCAAATTGACCAAATAGAAGCATGGTAACAACTTCATGTTTCTTTTTCTTCCACATAGAAATAGGATTTGGTATATGAAATTTCAGAGACATGTTAATGGTCTTCTCTTTTTTATGATAAACTAGTTGTTTCCATGTTGAAAATGTGGTTCAAGACACTCAGTAGGAACAGAATTGCCCCTTTGAAGTAAGAAGTTGTAATCAAGACAATTTGACATCCCATATGCTAGTTTATTTAACTAAAAATCTCTTTCCATATTAAGCAGCCAATCAAAAGCAAAATGGGTTTGGCTTTATAATCACTTTCCCTTGAAGGATTAAAGGATGTGTTTTCTACCGCTGTATCTTCACAAACTATTTTTTTTTGGAACTACTGAAGTTTGATCCCTTACCTGAAGCTACATCCCTAGACCTTCATTCTAAGTGTATTTTTTAGTATCATTATTAATTTGTATATTTTGAGAAATTGTCTTAGTGTGTCAAGTTGCCCAGGTTGCATTTTAAATTATTATCTTTCTACTTTAGTATTCAAGAATAGAGGGATTGCAGATGTGTGCCAAATTGCCTAGCCAACAAAAAGGTATTTTTGACTGAATAATGTAAAAGTAACGTAAATTTATTACTCACAGTTGTAGAGCCTGGATAGTCCAAGGTTAAGGTAAAAGCTAACTTGATCTGTGCCTCATGTTGCATCGTCTCATCTTGGAACAAAAGAAGTGAGCATTCTTAGGGCTCTTTTGTAATGAAAGTAATCCCATCTTTGAGGGTGGACTTTCACAGTGAAACCATCTCCTAAAAGCCCCACACCTTAATGCCGCTGCCCTGGAAACTCACATTTGACATTTAAGCTTCAGAAACATACACGCACATAAATTCAGAAAATAATAGCTCCTTTTATTTACTGTAAAGGAATTATTAATTATATTGGCAAAAACCATCGACGAAAGCACCTAGATTAGTTTTACTTTGAAATAATAGCTAGGTCAAGCCCAGCTGACACTTTAATCACACTGCTCATATTGCAATTGGAATAGGACAAAAAGTATGGAAAGGATGCAATTTGGATGAAATATCATAGTTTGGGAATATTGGAGAGTGTGCCTGTTGGAGAAATGATGATAATTCGAAGAGATTAGGAGATGTTCAGAGGAAGCTTAGAGGTATAGATGAATAATTTGTGGGCCAGAAAATTAAGAAGGAACGCCCACTAGGATATGGGTAGCCTAGCTAGTAGCTTGAACTAAATAAAAAGGGAGAAGAAAGATTGTTGCAGCGCTTCTGGGAAAGCTCTGGCCTTCAGAGTTCTCTCCAGACAGAGCCGTGGTGCTGTGTGCACACTGCTGATCTTCATCACAGATTCACTACGCCCTTCCAGTCGTCACTCCTGCTTTGTGAACAATGACTACTTCCTCAGACTTACACTAGATGTCCTGTTTTGTACTGACGTTCTTTTACTTCATGTCTGAATAGGCAACAAGATGCTTCAGCTCTCACATTCAGGTGTCATTTGGGGCAATCTCACTCCTTGGACTTGTAAGCCCTTCAGGTAAATTTCTTTAATTTATAATTCGGCTAATTCTGCCTCTCCAAGAATCCTAACCAACAAAGAGTAGAACCCTGAGGTTTGACCCAGAAGGGGCAGATCACTAGGCCATGACATATGAGCTTGGCCCTTCGTTACTCACTTGGCTCCCTGTCTGCCGTGTGGTAAAGAGTTTCCTCCAACAGGTCTCTGCCATGTGCTTCTGCCATCTCTAGCTGCCATAAATGAACTGTGTGAGCCATTCTGAAACTGCGTGCTATAATAAATCTTTCCTCCTTGTAATCATAGGTATCAGGTATTTCCATCATAGCAACGAAAAGGTAACTAAGACAGAAACCTAAACAGAAATGTTTCTTTATAGGCCTCAAATAAGAGAGTAGATTTATATTCTGAAGTGAATTGTAATGTAAAAAAAAAAAGTATAAAATAAATCTTGGTGTTTACATGGTTTTACTTTTCAACCTCGGTACCACTCTACAAAAACAAATAATAATAATTACTTACCTTGTCACATTAAATGATTATATTTTTAGTTGCAATTCATCTGCTGTTCTTAAATTGAGTGGTTAGACAGCTTGCCTAGCATGCGTAAGATCCTGAGTTTGTTTCCACAGTACCACATAAGGATTAGCCAGATGAATGGGCAGTCAGCAGTGCCAGAATTCAGGTGGCTGGGAGAGGAGGAAGCCACAACTCCAAGGTCAACCTGAGCTACATCTCAATAATGAGGTCAGGACTCACCTGGACTACAAAATGAGACCTTAGCTTTAAAATAAATAAATAAATAAATAAATAAATAAATAAATAAATGTTGAATCCTAAACTAATAAGTTAATTCACTAGTTCAGCAACTCAAGTGAACATAATCCAGACACGACCTTTGTGAACACACAGACCTGAGGGGAAGCTGCAAGATGGAGACTGGGGAGGATCCCCGATGTTTCAGCTCACACGGGTGGAGCTGAAAGAAAGTAGATAAATATTTGAAAGGCTTAGCGCTGCGTAGGAGTAGAACTTTGGCAAGCAGGACTAGACCAACAGAAAGGCTGCATACCCTGGCAGGATGCGGCAGTGCACTGCAACAATGACTGAAAATCAGGGTCAGGACCTTCTCAGAGCGCATGCTGGCCTCTCAAGCTGCAGCATGTAAATCAGCAGCTGTAAAAACCTAAAAGTGTGGCTGGGAGTTCCCCACAGACTACAGAAGCAGCCCGCAGCACATAAATCAGTAGATCACGTCAGGGACCTGACTGAGAGCCAAGGAGACTATAAAGGATAGAACCTGTGAGTGCTGGCAGCAGAGTAACTGAGGGGAACAGTTCATCCATGTATATTTGGGCTGAAATATGTAAGATTAATGCCCAAGGGGCAGGTAGCTTTGCTCTAACTCCTTTCCCTAACTTGCTCACCCCAGGGCTGCCTAATCTAGCTCCTCCCCTCAGCTCCTGAGGCTAGAAAGTAAGCAGTTACTATTCAGAAAGGTGCAGCAGAAGTCCCCAGAAGACACAGTTATAACCAGGTGAACACTGGAACTTGGCACCCGAACAGCCCAGCTCCTATGCATACCTAAAAAGGCAATGGTCAGCACTAAGACTCCAATAAGAGAGAGACAGGCTGAAATATAATCTCTCAGGTCTACGAGACTTACCTACAAAAGAAAGGGGGCCAGCTCTCTCTAGAATCCAACTATAGATTTTCATTCGAGTAACTCTTAACTCTCCCCCCAAAAAAACAATACCAAAATGAAAAACCACGGCACAAAGATGCTCTAAGATACTCTACAAAGACCCTGATTCTCCATAGGAGGCCCAAGTGGGAATAGAAAAGGAATCAAACCCCTAAAACTTTGAAAACAGAATAGTCAAATTAGAGAAAGGCCACAAAATAGAATCAAACAATGACCTCCTCAGACTATTAGAATACCTAAAAATAGAGTCAAACACAGTTATCTGCCCATGTTATAGAAGGGATATAAGACAGCCAAACAGCAATCTCCTCAAAATGTTTACTGAGTTTTAAAAGATATAATGAAAGAGTTCAAAAATAAAAATAACAAAACATTCAGTCAGGTGAATGAGGAGGTCAACTCAAAGCTAGGTGAGCTGCAGAAGACAACTCAAGGAATGAACAACCAATTTATGATAGAGTCTAAAAAAAGAGATAAATATTGTCAGAGCATTAGGAGATGGAAACCTCATTGGAAAGTTGATGGATACAGCAGACCAAAATACAGGCAGAGCTTTGGAACTAGCAGACAGGACAGAAACCACTGAGCAAATCATTGAGGTTGTTCAAATAATAGTATGTCAATATGTACAGGTTACCAACAGATGCTAGATGACTCAAGGACACTTCAACTCAGAATTATAGAATAGCAGGAAAAAATAGAAATGCAAGCTAAACATGTAAGAAATTTATTGACTGAACTATAAGATAAAACTTCCCATCTATAGGAAAAGAAATGGATGTAGAAGTGACAAAGACATATGACACACACCAACCAGATATGATGAAAACAAAAGTTCCCCAAGACATATAACATAAATCACAGATATCCAGTAAAAAGAGAAAATCCTAAATCTGTCCGAAAAAAAAAATATCAAGTACTGTACCAGGAGAAAACCTATCATAATAACATCAGACTTCTCAAGCCAAACTGTAAGACCTGGAAGAGCTTCCAATGAACTCTTCAAAACCTTACAAAGAAAACAATTACCAGCCAAGACTTTTATATCCTGAAAGAGTATCCTTCAAAAATGACAATAAAATTAAAAGACTTTCCATGAAAAAAAGAAAAAAAATAAATT
Source organism: Ctenodactylus gundi (assembly GCA_004027205.1). Classification (NCBI taxonomy): domain Eukaryota; kingdom Metazoa; phylum Chordata; class Mammalia; order Rodentia; family Ctenodactylidae; genus Ctenodactylus; species Ctenodactylus gundi. The sequence continues at coordinate 96,502 of PVKB01004867.1, read as the reverse complement.
TATGATAACCAAACGAGTAGTGCAAAAAAATTCTTGAAACTCTGCTGGTTAAAGATAGGAAGGACAAATGTAGCAATGAAAGTAAAGACAGGTAGATATTCAACAGAGATAATATCTGAAGAAATAGGAAATCAGACCAAAAGATTAATGCCTGAAGTGTATGATAATGTCAGGTTTCAGTACTAAACAATTATATCTCTTAATATCAATGGTCTGAAATTGCTAATCAAAAGACATAGGTTGGCAGATTGAGCTAAAAAAATGGAATCCAATCATCTCTGCTTGCAAAAGACCCACCTAATCAATAAAAATTAACATAGACTGGTGGTGAAAAGATAGAAAAGCATATGCTGTTCAGAAAGAAGAATAAAATAAGTAGGAATAGATACATTATTCACTAACAAAGAGGACTTTATGTTAAAACTGGTCATGAGGGATAAGATAAGAGAATATGGCCTATTTTAGAGATTTTTTTCAAGTGCTGCCCCAAAGAATATACATTCTATTGTTTTGAATGAAACCACTTGGCAGATATGTACAATTCTATTGTTTTTCCATGGTATGGTTCAGATCTACTATGCTTTTGTGATTTTTTTTTTTTTTTCTTTTTGTAGCGTGGACTTGTCTTCCTGGAAAAGTGGAATGTTTTAAGTTTCCATTAGCTGTATTATAGTCTATCTGTCATTCTTTTTCTAGTAACTCTTGTTTTATAAAGTTGAATATGCCATTATTTCATGCATAAATAATTATTTTAGCTTCTTCATTTGAGTTGTTTCCTTTACAAGGATGCAATGACCTTCATTATCTCTTCTGATCAGTTTTGGATTAAAATCCAATGTGTTGGTGGAGAGTAGCACTCCTGCTTGCTACTGCTTTCTTCTCAAAATATTATCACAATCTTGTCTTTTGTCAAGGTATCTGTTTTATTTTCTCTTAGTTCAAGTCCCAATTCCACTGACACATGTAACAAAAATTACTCCCACAGAGCAGTTATATTTTACATCAGCCATTCTGAAAACTGAACAGTCCTGGTGTCTACTATAGATCTGAGGGAGGAGAAGCAACTGAGAGGAAACAACACGATGGTGTCAGGTAGATCTATTTCCTCAGCCAGCTCACTGTTCCCAAAAGAGATTGGCCCAGTTATGCCAAAGATGGCTGCTCACACTTGGCCTCAAAAATCAATGATTATTTAAGATAAAAAAAAGATAATGAATGAACTCACCTATACTTTAATTCAACAAGAGCCAGATATCTAGCTAAGACATGATTTTATTAATATAGGTTTTATTCAAAACCTATTTTTTCTTTTTAAAACTTAACACAGGATAACTATGCATATTTATGTAATATATCATGTCTTTTTGATAAATGTGTATATTGTGTGCCTTAACAGAACTGGAGTAATGAACACATCCATTGTTGCTGTGAGAACGACCGCGTTTTTCCAGACGTTCCTTGCTCCGTTCTTTTCCTTTGAAGCAGGATGTGGACACGGAAGAGAAAAGGCCAAGAAGGGGAAGCCAGAGCATCATGTGCAAATGTCAGGGGGAGAAAGCAGAATCGCTGCCAGGGATCCCTCCTTCTTCCCAAGCAGACTGAGGACCACAAAGGAAGGGGAACACCAATAAAAATAAAATCAACTAATAAATGCATCAATACATAAATAATTTAAAAAGGGAAATAATAAAGACATGCTCTAACCACCAAGGCCTACTTATGCTCTAACTAAGGCCTAATTATATTGTAAATTCAAAAACTCGCTTTGAAAGTTAGATGCGTATTGTGGTACAAAAGTCTTTTTGCTCCTCTGGATTAGAAGAGGTCGTGATTGGAATTTTTAACTCCACCGCCTTCCTCAAAATTGGCTTCCAATAAGCCTTTGCAATATTAGCCACAATGCGTGGCCTCTTTGATTAGCAGATGCTAGAGAGCAAAGGATTCTTTTCAAAATTTGGGTTTAAAAATGCGGTAATGTTATCTCAAAGTTTAAAACTGTGTTGTTTTAAGATCATCTAAAAATCCCCTTGATATTTTGAAATACACCTTGCATTGTCATTAACTATGATCACGCCACCATGTAATGCATCATCTACCCTTATTGCTGCTCTTGAACTGTGACACTCCATCCATAGGTTGGCCCCTGGTCATTTTCTTTTCTCCCCAGGGTCTTCCCAACTCTCATGTAACAACTATACTACAATATTTCTGCTTATTAATCAATAATATTTAGATAAAATTAAACAAAAATATTACTGCTAGCAATGTGGAAAAGAAAGAAAATTTAGAATTGTGTGTGTGTGTGTGTGTGTGTGTGTGTGTGTGTGTGTAAAATTCTAGCTATCTCTATCCATATTTATGGAAGGATCATTCAATATGTGGAATTGCAGTGTTGGTCTCCTACAAGTGTATGTGAAAATAATGTATCCTCTACTTAGAAATCATCAAAATATTCAAAGAAATCTCATCCAAAAATATGGACAAACTAAAGTCCATACAAAATTCTTACATGTTATACAGAACTGTAAAAATGAAGAAAGGTTGTACTTATTTCTAGAAAAGTTTTACTTTTCAGTTGCCAAAAAGAAAACAAATCTCAAACATTCCTACGCTAACACAGATAAGGCACAGGGATTACCATCTTTGCAATTTTTATTTTTTAGTGTTGTGTGCAGTGCTACCATGGGACTCTCTCACACAAGTGTTATATTTGTTAATAATACTTGGTAGGTAAAAGTGAAAAACTAGTTTATAATTCTGCTGCACTTTGCAATGTATCTAGATCCTGTATGTTGTGAAATAAGCAAAAATAGCCAATTTCTAATGCTGAATGTTGCTCTTCACACAAAAATGTGCAAAAAAGAAAATGAGTTGAAGCCCTAGAATACATTCAGGAGTCTTGATTAAAGAGAATTTATCAACAGAATATTTTTGTTTTGAGCTCTGCCTTTGTTTGCTGCCCTTAGATTTTTTTTTTAATACACCCAAGCAAAGTAGTATAGTAAAACAAGACGAATAAGAAGCATTCTTCCTTTTGTAGGCATAAGAAGATAAATGGGAAAGAGAATGGGAGAAATGAATCTTCATGATGCCTTGACAGCAAGAAAATTCAAATGTAGCTCAGGTTCAGGAAAGACTACGGTGAAAATAAAGAACCCAGAAATATGTTTTCTGAAAACTATGTTTTGATACAACTTTTGGAAGAGATTTCTTGGTCTAAAATTAGAGGTCCACCTCAAGGAGGCTACCTATATGTAAAATAAGCAAACAGGAATATCTTGACACATGAAAATGAGGAGTTAACCAAATGGACTGATTCAGGCAAAGGGCAGGAATCTGTCCCCATTTCTGAGCTGGAGTAAGTGTTGCAGATGGGCCTGAAATAAGCTTGGATAGAACAAGGGATTGGTATAGTTTCTTCCTTTGGCACATTGGAACCAGCGTTTCCTTATTCATCTAGGAAAAAGAAAATATAAAGGACTGAAGAAATCTGACAATTTTTCTAAGAAGAGACATGGTTTTCTACAACTTTTTACTCCTCATCTGCATTTACTTTACAGATGAAAAGAAAAAAAAAAGTCATGACCAAAAAGTCTTGCAGAAAATCAGAAGACATATTGGCATTCATAGGAACCTTTTTTTTCCCCCTCTCAGTCATGAAAATGGAGTGCAGAGCACACTTTTTTGACTCCTTCGCTATGAAAAAAAAACCTTCTAGCACCCAAAGATACTGCCCCACCTCCCGTATAATTCCAGTCATTAAGCAGTTGGAGTGGGTGCATCAGAGGAAGTTGTCTGTGTTCACAGGTTCATTTGTCTGTGCCCTTTATTCATGAGGGGTCCAAAGATCCTATACTGTTCCAACTATTTTTTTTCTAAGGGCAATAATCTAATATATAAAAAATATACAAGATAAGCAATTAGTAGCCATTACACATACACTAGCGAGAGAGAAAATTCCGCCAATAGGAAGTTAGACTCAGAAGAGCAGAAGTGTAAAATAATCTAAAAATGGAGATTTACAGAAGAACTTGATTATCTGCTTAGGACTTCATTAAATGAAACTTCTTTGTTAATAGACTGTGGGAACAAAAACGGGGCTTCCTTGAATTAATATTGCTAAGTGAAATGGACTAAATGCAAAAGACTGACTATGGATGGGTGTCTCTCTTATGAAATTCACAAAAATAATGGTATAAAAAGGCCTGACACAGGTGACAGGATGAAAGAAGGGGCAATGGACTCCTAAGAGTGAGATGAACCCCTCCACATCTAGAGGGAGGTGAGGTTTATACATGACTTTTCTGGCTACTTACTGACCACAAACAGCATTGTCTGCAGAAAATAACTATGCTACTAATACTTTAAGGGCTACAGAACCAGCTAAACTTCAATCTTGTCTGGAAAGACATTATCTGTAACTCTGTTATTTCAGTAAATGCCTCTACAGAAGAAGATCACAGGCCTTTAACACTCCAGAACATTCTCTACAACAATTGTGGATAACTAGCAGGTAAAAGAAAAAAGAAAAAAAAAAACTCAATATATGTATAACATACATGGAACAATTCATAAAAAGTTTAAAAGCATTGGATTATAAAAATAATGCCAGTGCATCATTTGAATTCCAAGAATGTGAATTTATTTCTGATTTACCAAATCCAAATTAAACTAAACTAATTACAGGGTAATACACATGGTGTATGACAGCTACATAATTTTAATGAGGTATTTTGTGGCATCCTTATATTCATAGTTTTCCTCCTTTGTTATAAATATATGCATTATTAATGTATATAAAACAAAGCATTTCCCTTGTGTCAGACCATATCCAAACTTTACCAATAAAACAAAAAAAACAACATAAAAGAAGCAGTTCTCTACATCAAGAAGCTTAAATTATAATTGGTGAATAAATGTATAAATCATACAGTAAATTAGAAGATGATAAATGATGTAGAGAACAATAAAGCAAGGAACTGGGTCAGAAGTTCATGTCAAATTATTATAATATAAAATATGCTTGATGTTCCAATTTTATTAAGTATAATGATATTAATTAGGTAAATATTCACTCTACTAAAACTGATCATTTTCATTATTATTAAAAAACATTTGACCCAGCTTTTGCTTTATTAGACATGTTCCCAAAAGAAATAAAATCAACACATACATAGCTATGTTTATAACAGCACAATTCATTATAGCCAAACCCTGGAATCATTCTACCTGCCCATCAACTGAGGAACGGTTCAAGATGTGGTACCTATACACAATGGAACACTAGACAGCCATAAAGAAAGACAGATATGAAACAATTGAATAAAAATGGGGCCACCTTAAATTAATAATGCTAAGTGAAATGGACCAAATGCAAATGACTGACTGTAGGCAGTTATTTCTCTTATAAAATTCACAAAAATAATGACATTAAAATCCCAACACAGGTGACAGGGTGTAAGGAGAGGCAATGGACTCCTAGGAAAGGGATGAATACCTGAAAAGTGGGAGGGGGCATGGATGGGCATTGACTCCCCAAACACCATGTTTTTTATGTTTCACAGAATTTGAAATTCATGCTTATATATAAAATAAATCAATTGAATTTAAAAATAAAAATAAATAAATAGAAGCAGACTCAGTACCTTACTTGTTTATCCATTGCTGGGACAAAATACTCAATATCCACAATGTAAGGGAGGAGAGATTTTCTAGTGTGTAGTTTCAGAAGGTCTTGCACAGCCTGTTCATAGGAGGCAGGATGAGCAGAAGCAGACGCCAAAGGCTGGAACGCCGCCTGCAGCTTTGCAGACGGCGACGAGCGAAGTCCCGTGAGTCTCGCGAGGCCAGAGCCTTCCCTGGAAGAAGCTGCAACTGTGTTTCTTCTTCCTTCCTTTACTTAGGTCAAGCTGTCCCTTTGCCACCCACGATCACTTCCTGGCCCACAAGGCAACAGCACAACCGAGTGCGCAAACACAAACTGAAAACTCTGCTTTGGGCAACCCCAAATCTCAGCAACTTGACACAATCCTTCCAGGTCTTGCCCCAAGCACATGCCCCTTTCCGCTAGGCCCCACTTCCCAACTCCACTGAGCTCCAAACACATGAGGCTTTTGCGGGACACTCTGGATCTAAATCATAACACTTAGAGATAAACAATATCTATTTATTTGAGAATGTGTATTGGCCCTGAATAAAAGAATTTTCTCAAATTATTGCCTGTCTAAAATATACATGTATATTTTAAATATATATTAAATATACATATATAAATTATATATTTTAAATATACAAATTATCTTTGCATATAATTTGCATATATCTTAAATGTATATAAATTATACATACATACACATATATACATATATATATATATATATATAGAGAGAGAGAGAGAGAGAGAGAGAGAGAGAGAGAGATCTCATTCTGTAATTCAGGCTACTCCTGAACACCTTGCCTAACCCTGTCTGGCCTAAAATTCACAGAAATCCTTCTCAGTCTCCCAAATTCTATTATCACAGGAGTGTGCAACCATGCCCAGTTTATCTGGTGCTGGGGAATTGAATCCAGGGCCTTGCACCTTAGGCAAGCAAGTGCTTTAATCGCTGTGTTATTATTCTCAGCCCTATTGCCTGCTTTTTAACTTCCTGGTTTCTCTCTCAATGTGTGGCTTGTTTGGTTTTCTAGCTCATTGCTTTATTGTATACATCAAAAGAGGTTTCAGAAAACTTGCACATCAATTGTAAGATGTTCTTCTGTAATGTGACTGTGGAGTGTAGAGGGAAGGGCCGGCTAACACTGAAGAAACCTCCAGGTATCTCCAGTGCTTGTTAGGAATGACTCTTTCTCAGCAGCAGAATCTCTTTTCTACACAGAAGAATGTAGTTCTTTGAAGAAGACACAACCTTCTTTCTACCAACGACATGGAAAAGATACTGTTCTATCTCATTTGCCTTGAACACTTTGTGTTAGGTACAGTGTCACAAAAATAGGTCATACCTCCAGCTCTGTATTTCCTTGCATGCGATCTGTGTGTCACATGAATCACTTTTCCTCAGGACATGTGAATGCCCACATGTACTCAATCTAGATAAGGCACAAAAGGAGGACAGCAGTAGCAATCGCATCAAGTCCAATTTGAAGCACTGAATTTTTTGGGATTATACTGTGAAATGGGGGTGAGGAGTGACTGATAGGGCCTAAGTGAGGGGCTACGTGCAGGAGTGTGAATGAGGGGTCACTTACAGAGGGCTATCAGTAACTCTAAAGGTGATCCTGTCACTGAACAGCCCACCCAGCTTCTGTGGTGGCTGGTGGAAACTGCATGCCCCTGCCAGGAACTCAACTTCCTGCTAAGCTGCTACTTTCCCCTTGGGACTTCTCTCACCCTTGGGAGGACTACTCTAAGGAGGCTGCTCTCACCACCGCTTCCTCCTGCTTGCTGTGGCTCCTTGGCATCAATGCCCTTGAGTACTTCTCGTGTAGTGCCTCCATGCATGCCATAGGATATATACCTTGTGCCCAAGGGCACAGGCCCCAAGCCAGAGGCAACCTTCCACACGCAGGCATATACATGCTACAATCCAAAGGGTGTGAGGGTGCCATATGCCACCCCCACAAAAAATCAGATGGCTGTAAACACTGGTAGGGTTCTACACCCTCAGGGCTCCACCCAGCCATTTCTACTCTACGCACCTCTGAGCTGCCCCTCCTCCCTCCAAGAGAGTTGGAGGACTTGCTCTGCAGTTTTATTTGTTTGTTACTATTTTTAAATTGTATTTTCGCTCATAAAATATTCCATGTTTTTCGATCACCCTTTTTTCATATCAAATAGCAAATATATTGATAGATAAGTTAAAGATCATCATTTTGGAAATTTATCTTTCTGATTCATCACCATAGCTTATTCCTTCCAAACTTCAATAACCATAAACTCATAAAAGTAAAGTTTGACTGCAGTCCTTATTAATATTAAATCCATCTTCCTGCTTTTAAAATTCTTATTAATATTTTATAGCCCAAAGTACTAAATTATAATCATTTAATCTATTTTGGCACAATTTCTGTCATAATAATTAAATTGTATACTAAGAATAAAATTTAGGACAGTGCCTATAGTTATTTATTATACTTATATTTTAATATCTGCCATTGGCTAAATATTCTATTCTACAGTGAGCAATTACAGATTCACAGCTTCTACTGCTTTTATACCAAACACCTGATACAATATCATAGTGAATATTAAACAAATACAATTATGTTTATTTCATAATTATAAATTATGCATTGTCATGCATTAGAATTCTTGAAAAAAGAAAATAAAAAAGAAAACTTAATCAAATTATCTGTGCTCATGCTGTAAACAATAGAGACCTAAATATTATAGGTAGATTGACTTAAGAATCCGAGATTGGTTATGGGCCATAGATTCTTTATTCGCAATTAATAGAAAAAATATTAGCTGGAAAGAAGAATGCAATTATTACCTCAGGGAAATCGATGTGAAATACAGTTTCAAGATGTAGGATAAGAAAGAAGATTGAAATCATGCCACATTGCCATCTTTTAAATCTTCATGAAATCTGCTGAATAAAATTTTAAATATATTTCAAATCGTTGAGGGTTTTCTTTGAATTTCTATGTGGATGTTTATTATTGCACAGCTAAAACCTTTGAGAACTGATCTATCCACAGTTGTTTACTCTTTTGAGCAGGCAAAATACTTTCCAAATATATTTAATCATTACCAAATGCTTGAACAGTTCATGTATTATGAAATGTTGTAAATAATACCTTTGGGTCCCCCCTGGTTGGTAGGCCATATCCAATTTTCTTGGTCCAGTGTTTTCAGAAATTTGCATTCCTTCCAAATTCAAACTATAAATTACTCCAACCACAGAAAAAATGACTCTAGTCATATGCCTTTGAAAACGTATAACATTGTTCTCTGAAGAACTGAAATCATTCAATTCTTTTATTTTTAGCTAACCAAATAGTTAAGGTGGGAATACATATGTTTGTTTTCTGTCTAGTATCTTCAGTGGCAGGAATTTGCTTTTTCTATATTAGTGATGATGGCTACATCATGATCTCTTTGCACACTAAAATTGTTGTGAATAATTAAACAATTAGCTATATAATAGAATAAGGGATTTTTTCCCTACAGTTTATGAAAGAATAAGACAGAAAGCCAGTTTTTATAAGTGAATTATCCAGAATGAAGGTTGCACCCTTCAGTTTCTTATAAGCATTTACTTGTATCATTTTAACTAATAACCTCACAATAAGGCTGTTGTTTAGTTGTGATGATGCCATTTCATTAACCTTTAAAAGTAGGGGAAAAAGTCAGAAAACTAGAGTAGATGGGAATTTGCAGATAATGACAGGAAATGCCTTTGCATGTTTAAATATTTATACAGATATTTAGGTAACTTAGAAAATTTATACTTACAGTCATGCTATTTAGTCTTTTCTAATTTGTTATCGCATGGGAAAAGTGTAGACTTAACTGCTCATAGATAACATTATGGGCTAGATTGTGTTCCTTTAAAATCTCATGTTTCATCTCTCACTGTTTATTTTCTTATCTCATTTCTTGAGTACTCTAGAATTTAGAGAAAATAGAATCTTTAAAGTTGTAATGGAGTTCAAACAAATGAACAAACAAACAAAATCAGGTGCTCAAATAGGTTGTAACACAGTGTGACCTGTCCTGACGAGAAGGGAAAAAGTGGACACTGTCAGACACAAAGTGAAGACCCCATGGAAGTACAGGCAGAAGACAGGTATGGGCGTCCCAGCAAAACCCGTCATCCGCAAACTTTGACTTCAGAATTCAAGCCTTCAAAACTGTGGAAAAGTAGACTCGTATTATCATCTTGTGTGATAATTTTTCATGGCAGCCCTAAACAATGAATATAAACGTTCGTGGACAATAAGAGAACATCTTGATGTCTAAGTAAAAATTGTTTTGATTTGGCTACACATGTCTATTTTGTCTACTTCCTCTGTCTTCGTTGCAATCTAGATACTTTGCAGAATATAGAACAAAGATAAAAAGCTATATTTGTAAGATATTACTTTAACCTCAATACCACTGAAATAAACTAAATTTGGTTGCTTACATTTTTGCAGTAGTAGAAAATAATACAGATATTGGATATTCAATCATAATTAAGATATATTGATAGTTATTTTTATTATAAATTCAATTGTTACCTACAATAAGTTGTGTTTCTTTGAATATTAATAATAAATAAACCTAGCTTATCATATTCTATGCATCCACTCATCTCATTAAGAAAGTTACTGATTTAATGCTAGTTGTGTACTCAGAATTAGAGCAAAAGCTTTTTGTGCACAAGGTCATGAATTCAATCCCACAATTCCCCCAAAAATATTATTAAAGAAATAAATGGAGAAAAAAAGTACTTTGCTCCACCATGCAACAGCAGTGGTATTTGTTTTAGATAGTTGAAACTATATATTATATTTTTTTCATTTTTTGTAAATGTAAGCCAATAACCAAGCTCTATCTAGACTGTGTTACTTACTGAGAGCTTATGTTATTTTTTTCCTTTTTTTTTTCTGTCTCAATGGTCATGTGTTCTAAAGTAAAACTACTAAGGTAACATCATGTTCCTATAGGGTTAGTGTCCGAAATTGTCGTGACTTCTATAAGTTAAAAACAATGCTAATAACTTATAATTTTAAAAATATTATTGGCTTAAGATGTCTATGCTATATTTTAAAAAGTTTTTTCATTACATTTTTACTTCTGATAACATTTATATTCTTAGTTACTAAATTTGAGAAACATTGTTTTATTTAAAAATTGACAAAATTCTGAAATAATGATAATGCAATTATATGGCTTTAAATTGCACAAAGTAAACGTTATTGAAACTTTATCGGGTGATATAATGAAATATTAAAGTTTTGTTTTTTTCCTAGCAAGTTAATTTTTATAAAATTTGATCTCTAACTATAAATTTTAACATTAATATCTAAGCATATCTTTTAGTGTTTACATGAGATATTTACTAATCATCTTTAAAATGTAATAAACAAATAAGATGAATGTAGGAATAAATACCTGACAAGTCAAAAAGTATCAAAATGTTAACCATAGAATAGATGTTATATATGGTGACACAAACCCTACAATATCTTTCATTCTTCCTTTTGAAAATGCTTCATATTAATGAGTCCAGTGAAGAAAGGACTAGTAGGTGAAGTAGAAAAACACAGAATAATATTAAGACTTTTCCCACTGTGCTGGTCACTTTTTATTAGCAGTCACCAGATTAATTTTCTACCCTGCCCTGCCCTGCGTTTCGCACCAGGAAGCTGACTTCTCTCTATGTATCTCTCACCAGGTCTTGTAATTCACTCTGGTTTCTTTTCAGACTCGTGGAAGTGCAAAAGGAAATAGAGGTGCAGTATAAGGTATTTTTATTCCCTCTCCTCTTTGTGTTATCTTTTAAACCAGTATCCTATATTTTCATGACTCCGTATATTTAAACATTCTCTATTGTCCCTCGTGGTCATGTTTGGCAGATATGTTCAAATGTTCCCAGACCCTGTATGCTACCGTGTGCACCACTGAATGTTCCTATATATTCATTTCACACCTGTACAAATGGCCTCTAAAGGAAAAAAAAAGTAAACGCATTAGTGTATTTTGTGTTTCCCATCGGCATTTTGACTGAGAAAGTCACTGGTACTAAGAAGTAATCAGGAAACATACCCTGCAGATGGAGCTGAGTGATTGATTTGCCATGCAGTTGATGGCAGCAGATGTCTTCTTTGCTTGGGATAAATGGGACAGGGGCCATTCATCCATACATCACCCATGATAATGATGGAGAAGTATGTGTCAGATTAAACAAAGATCAATGTAGTGCTATTCTCACTCACTTTGGACATTGCAGTAATCACTGAAACTTTTGCGTGGCTCCTTGGAACTGGAATTCTTATAGAAATAAAGAAAAGAAGAAATACTGGCTTCATGCCCATGGGTAACTCATTTTACCTTCTACTTCGCCTTTTCTCAAGAATGAGGAAGACCGAAGCAATGAAACTTGCTCTTAATTTTTCTGAAGACCAGTTCAATACCGAGAGATGTTCTCCTGTGTCTTTCTTGTGGTCATTTTATCTTGCTTTTCTGGTTCCTCACGGGAAGTTTTTGTGTTTCGTTGCTTTCCTTTTTTCTAACCTATGAAAAAAAAATCTTATTCTGATTGATTTTGAAACGTTGAAAACTTCTGAGTTTGGGAATATTCCCTGCTGGGATAATCTAACTTTTGAATAAACTCTCTTCTTTTCTGATTCTGAATTTATTTTTCTTTGACAGTTTTCTCTGCAGACAGAGTGTTTGGTTGTTTGGATTCTGATTTCTTCAACCAAGTACGTATGGGTCCTTTGAATTTTCCTAGTTTTGGATAAAGGAAGTAAAGATGTCAACAGTGGTGAGTCAGAATTTTTAATCTGTTGATTTGGACGTATTTGCCTATAGCCGCATGTTATGGAATTACTTTAATTTTAGTAAATGGGGTTTATCCTTGATTTTTTCCCCACCTAATTAGGGCTATTCTTGACTCTTTTGTTTTTTCACAGATGTATTCCTAATTATTTTATTCTAATAGAGATTCTTCCTGAATGGGAATACTAAGGGCTGTTTTGAGTAAGGACTTAATCTAAGACATAGCGGAGTAGAACTTTTCTGTTCTTCTTTTTTGAAAAAGTGAAAGTCTTCCTGTGTGGAAGTCTTGATGTTCCTTTTAAAACGGAAAAAAAAAAAATGTCTCTGTAATAGAAATTGTGGCTCCTTCGAGAGGCCTTCATGATTTTTCCCTTGCTTGTCTAGGGATTGCACAGAACACGATCTTCTGCTTCTTGGTAAGAATTGTTCAAGAGACGCTTTTGGAAGTTGAAATTTGCTCAGAAAAATAGATTTTACTACCAGATGCCTTTCTCTACCTGTTCTGCCTTGTCCAGTAACTCTCACTTGGGTAAGCACATCCCTTTCCCCACTCAAGCTGCACATCGGTTCATCACTACAGAACAAACTCTGTCCAATATCTTCAGAATGGTGAAAAATTTTAACGAGGGTAACATACAATTGTACTAGTTACTTGGGGTTATTGTAGTATCCCGAAGTTGTTCCACTGTTGAAGATCCGTCAATCTCAAGTGTTAATAATTTTTTAAACAATAGTTGATTTTTTTCTTGGTGTAATGAAGCCAAAATGACAACAACAACAACAGAAAAGGTTGCTTTAGTCAGATGTCAACAACTACTTCAAAATGCCTAATAATCTTTATGTGAAACTATTCAGACACTAAATCCATGGGTTTTCCTTGATTGGGCTCACCACAGTATTATGACTAAAAAGCAGAAACTATAGGACTTCAGTTACCTCATCTCCTGCAGATTGCTTTTTACTCAAAGGACTCGTCTGGTTAGTATGCTCTAATTAAGAACTTCCTGTCCCACAAAAAACATGCACATCTTGTCTCCAAAATTCAGGTCCAAGTAGAGAAAAAATTCTCAAGATTCTCAAAATTTTGACAATTGATTCAGGTCATAGAGGTGCCTTCTTATTTTTTTAAAGGCACAGTAGGTTAAAATAACTATTAGGTTTTACACCGAAAAAATGGCCCACCAAAGTTGTTTATTCAGAGGTGAGGATTTGGAAAGGTGCTGTATTCATCAGTGGAATAATTTAACTAATGAATCAATAGCTGAGGATGCTATTTAGAAGTGAGGCCTACTCAGAACAAACAAGTCCATGGCGGGATGCCCTGGAAAGATACATTTGTATCTCTACTCCTCCATTCTCCTGTTTCCTGACCTCCATGACATGAACAGCTCTTTTCCACCACACTTTCTGCCAGGGCCTCTCTGCTGTCATGGTTTCGATTTGGAATGCCCCCCAAAAGTCTCATGTATTTGGTCATTATAGCTTGTCTATGGAATCATATGCTGTTGGGAGATCGGGGTCTAGTCTGGAGGGGTAGATTACAAACATGTAAAGTGGATCTTAGCATGTAAATAAGATTATAGGAGTGTAGAGGGGTTTACCACACCTGGATTCAGGAGGGGCTGATCACTGAGAGACCTGGAAAGATGTAAAAACTGCTTCTTGCCTTCCTTGAAAGACTGCGTTCAACTAGCCTGGTCTTGAATTCCTGTTTGTGATGTCGTGAAGAGCTGCCTCCACCTCTGCCTCTGCCATGTATTTCCATTGCTGCTGGTCACCCCAGAGGGGTCTGTGACCTTCTGAAACTGTGAGCAAAAGGAAGCATTTCTTCCCTAAATTTGTGTATTTTGGGTATTGAGTCACAGCAGTGAAAAAGTAACTAAGACGTCTGCCTCAGACCAGCTTCCCATGGACTGAATCTTCTGAAACCGTGAATCAAACTGACCATCTTCTCCTTTAAATTGTGAATGCTGAATATTTTTATAATGATAGGAAAGTAACTAATTCAACAATATACAAGTAAATAAAAATGATGGTTCATAATAGAACTAAAAACACTGAAGTCCTTACACTGTATACTTACTGACTTCCCATCTAAGATCCATCTATAGTCAAAAATTCAAAGTTTAGATTCACAGAAATGAATCAAGCTAGACTTAAACCAAAATTGATTTATGTCTAATTATATATATTGCATGGAAAAATCCAGAAAAATATTCAAATTTAACTCTACAGAATTTCACAGCTTAAATTTCTGATATTAATGGGTTTGATGCATAACTGAGAATGTGTATTAAAACACATATTGATCATGAAAATACTCCAATTCTTAAAATATTGTTTTGTACAATAACATGAGGAAGAAAAAGCTGATGGAGCTTCATTTACACAATGCAAGTAAAGTTGGGTAACTTAATTCTAGAAAATTATAAACACAGATTTCTATCAATATTTCAAGGACAAAGGGCATTGCATTAACCAGGAAAAGACAACTCAGATATCAGAATCTCTATGATTCTGCTCTGGGAAACTTGCTCCAATCTGCCCTCAGATATCTTTATATCTCCTAGGAAAAGTAATGACCCCAACCAACAGGCACCTTACCATCTTTATGGCAAACACCAGAACCATCTGCTCTAGCCTTAATATGATATAAAAATATTAAAATGTATAAACAGTTTTGTGGTGGTGATAGATTATCCCATGATTTTACATGGTGTAAACTCCTTTTTGGGATCCATGCTTGTCACAATACAAAATATAGCTTCTTATTAAGACTCACAACCTCTGTTAATTTATTAGTAAAGACTTGCTTTCTAATTGAAATGTTAATATATGATGTTCTTTTGAAAGACTAACCGTAGAAATTATAGACTTTTCTATCCATTATTGCTCTTTTAACATGCTAATAATCTATTTTCTTTCTTTCAAAGCTCCCCAAGACCCTATCAGTCCCCAGATTCATGACATTCTAATTCTCTTTCTTGACCCACACTCACTATGGGCTAAGAGAATGACAGATGTAAGGTATGGATGTCAATGTTTTGGCTTGGTCTGCATGAAGCAAGAAGTTAATATATATATATAAAAAACAAGTATTTATTTTTACACATTTATCATTACATTAAAAGGAAAAACACAATAAGCCCAGATACATAATTAAATAAGACTGACAAAACTAGCTACTATCTGCTTGTCTTCACAAGTACACACACATATGCAAGTAGATTGAAATGCTATTATCAATCATGTGTTTATTCTCCAAGTTGTACAAACACATACAAAACCTGATATGTGTATGTCTGGGCAGAAAAAAGAGTTAACACTGCCCCCTCCTCTATACAACATTTGATTGTCACCACACGCTTTGTACTTGAACGGAGTGTCATTAAGACAATACAGCCAAAGATGACACGATGGTGTGAAACATGGGGACTCATTCAGTGCATGGAATGAGGGTTGGACAGACCTTGTCTACAAGTCTGTGTTCAAGAATTGTATAATTGAGTAATAAAGAGGGAGAAGAAGTCGCAAAATAAATCTCATAATGTTTTACAAAATCTTACAATGTTTTATTGGTTCACATTCAAAACTGCACTGAATCATACAAGCCACGGTTTTGACAAGCCTTATATAGAGTAGAGTTTGGAGCCAGAGCCCTTAAAAGTAGAAATAAATTATCTTATGTTCCTTCCTTCTCCAGTATCCTTGAAAACATGAGGAAAGTTGAGGCCTAAAATCTTGTATTCAAGGATGCCTTGCAAGCTGGCACACTTTATCCCACTAATTTTTTACCCTTTAAAAAAAAAAAAAAAAAAAAAAAAAAAAAAAAAAAAAAAAAAAAAAAAAAAAAAAAAAAAAAAAAAAAAAAAAACTAACCAAAGAGGTTACGAATTGATCCAAAATTTGTGAGGCAGAAATGCAATTTCAAAGTTCAGATTGCCTCTGGTTCCAACTTCATTATTTTCTCAACTTCTAGAATCGATTGGCTATTGCTGATATAGATTCTCGATTTTTCTGTTGCATTGTCCTCTTCTATGGCATGACTACAGAAATTGTTTCCAAATCTCCAAAAGAGGATTCAAAACCATTTAAAGCTGTAAAGACTCCCCTTCCCTTTCATTCCATTTTATTTTTCCATTTATCTTTTCCTCTTATTACTGTTTATTTAAAAAACTAAAAAAGAAGAGTATATTTTACAGGTTTCTATTCAAAAACATAGCAGAAATCACAAGGTTCTTCTGAAAATTCAGTTTTACTCTGAATCTGGTAGCTCAAGCTTTCACTCCTTCCTTTGAGAAATTGGCGACTGTAAAATTAGCTCCAATCAGAGCTGGTTTTCTCTGAAGTCTTGGCCTGAATAGTTGTGTGCCTATACCCTTCAGACCCATTTTTTTAACTGAAAATATACAAAATTGCACAGCCTGTTAGGTCGCCTCATTAAAACAGTTTGTTCTCACACCACTCTCCACCACTGTGAAAATATTAGTCCAACCACTCTCCTCAACTCCCAAATTAAAGGTCACCACCAGGCTGTGTTCTTGACACTCAAGACCCAACACTCCCACCCATAATTTCAGAAATCCTACCTGCAAAGCCAGAACTTTCTCTTTTTGATGATGGTTCAGATCTTAACAACTCAGGAAGAATTTTCAGGCAAAATGGGTCATTAAGCATCACTAAAAGCAATTTAAAATTTTATTAGTCATTTGATTTAAAGTCAGCTCAAGTTGATGAATTTGTGACTCTTACAAGAGTCATAGGTAACATCTGTGGAGAGAGTATACATGATTTGGAGGTTTCACATGACCTTGGCATGTTGTCAGAAATCAGAGGCTTTATAACAATTTGATGACAGCAATCAAAAATAGAAAGCAAATGGTTAGCCACCTAGCAACTTTGTCATCGCCAAAGGAGATCGTTGCTCTTAAGATAGAAATACATATTTCTCACAAAACCTCTGGAGCAAAAAGAAATTTCCTGGCTAAGAGATATGCTAAACAGAAAACTTGTAAAGTTATTTCAGATAAAATCTTTTATCTACTCAGTTTAACACTTGATATCGCAATTGAGAAACGTAAAATCTTCCAATTCCAAGTCACTTAACATAAAAAAGCCAAAAGGAAGTAAATTGGATGAATTACCTACCCAGATGGACTTTTTGGAGCCATACACAAGGCTGCTCTTTTTCTCCTAGCCTGAAATTTAGTCTGGCCTCCACATCATCGCTGCTTGCCAGAGTTGGTGGGGAAACTTTACTTCCTATCTGGAACAAGTGGCGTCTTCTTGCCCCATCTGTCAAAAGCGTAGCCTTGTTGCAGCTTCAAAGTAATGCGAGGAAGATAATTATCTCCGGGAAATAATATTTTTTCCACATTGGAATTAAATTTTACTTAGTTCTATAATTGTCATACGTATGAACATGTTATTGCTATCATATGCACATTTTCTTTTGCTAGCTGGCTTGCACTATATTCTTGTAAAAGAGCCACTGGTGCTACTGAACTTTAAATGTAAGTTGTCTTTGCATGGAAAATTCTATTTGGTTATGAAAGTGACTCCAGAACACATTGTATTGGTAAAGTCATCTAAGAAATCCCTTGAGTTTTTATCCAACAATTCCATTATTCCTGTCTTTTCCACTCCTCAAGAATGGTAGAGAAAGCTAATGAAATATTGTAATTAAAGCTTCCTCTTTAACAAATACTGACACATAATAACTGTACATATTTATGATGGGTATATGACAATTTGATATTATATAATGTGTAGTGATTAAGAATAGTTAGCACATTTATCTCCTGAGACACTATTTCCATGTGTTGGAAACCTTGAGACACTATAAATTATTTTGAAATGTATGATATCTTATAGCAGATTATATTTACCTTATCATAGTATACATCAGTGGAACAACTTCTTTCATCTAAATGTTTTGATACCCATTAGAATTCAATATCTCATGGCCTAAGCTATTACCTATTACCTGACTAATCTCGAGTCCTTTACTACTCAAAGTCTCCATGAAAAATAATACCCATATATTTTAACATGGTCACACAGATGTTCCACAATATTTCTGGAAACTTGAAAGTCACACCCCTGTTTATCATACAGCTTGTGCTGCATTTCCTCCAGTTTTTCCATGCAAACAAGTTAAGAATCACAAAATAGGAGTAGAGTGGAGGAAACAACGCTAAAAAAACAAATCTTGGATTATCTTGGAAGAACTTTTCTACTCTCTCAACGACCACTAGCATTACTTCCTAAAACTTGATATGAAATGCATATTTTCTATTGGAAAGGAATAAAATCCATTCTTCATAAAAATCACCCAGATGGGGCACCTTAAACAGAGACTTTGCCTTAAGGTCCTATGAGTGTACAATACCAGGAAGTAAAGGGCTTCCTCAAGAACATTGAAATAAGCAGATTGCATCGCACAGGAATTAATTTCTGCCTAAAATATCAGAAAAAACAACACCACCACCACCAAAACCCTCTAAGTTTTATTTTTCCAATTTCTTATTTCAAGATTTTCCTGTCTGCCTTTGATGTTCTTTCTCCTCTTCTTCCACCTGCACTGTCTACATCACTCACTTTCTCCGCTGCAAATGCAAGTTCTCTTAGTGACTCTCGTTTTGCTTATCTATTCCTTTACCACATAGACTGGTCCCTTTAATGGTCCCTATCTGCCTGCAGGTGCCCCATCATCTCTGGCATTATTTCACTCAGTTCCTGACCCATCTCCCTACTGGGCTATTGGGTTCTGATTATGTGTTTGCTTCACACCGAAAATAACTTCTTTCTTTCAAATTATGTACCTGCTTAAAGCTTAAGGAAACATTTTCACTGTTGTTGTAGCTAACATTTGGGCTTTCTTTTCACTTTTATCTCAAATCCAAGGGGAATTTTCTTCAACCTCAATACACGTCAAGTAAGAATAACAGATGTTTCTGCAACGAAATGACCAAACAGTCTTTATGCTCCAAGATTTACATCATACCTACCTTGCCTCCAATAAAAATGCCTACAGGAAGCAAGAATAGATATTAACTGTTTTTTTTAATATTACCTAGTAGACTCAGAACTTAAAATAATGTTACTCCATCCCTGAACTAATAATCATTCTTCTCATATTACAAGTTAAATGGGAAAATATTTGTGTAAGAATGGCTTACTTGGAGTTCAATGAGCATAACAATGTCACAATTATTTGTAGGATCTTAGATAATCCTAATGAGATATTTTACTCATGGCAGTCATGTTAATTGCTCTCTACAGGTTAATTGGACCAGATCCATATATATATATATATATATATATATATATATATATATATATATATATATATAAAATCTAATTAGGCCTTATCAAATCTTTAAACAGACTCCCTTCTTTTCTCATCATAACCACATTGTTACTTCTAATTTAATGTTGAAGACATTAGACAAGAAAAAAATAATTCAAAAAATATGTTAAACCTACTTCTCAGGACAAAAATCCCAGCCCTCAAAGGGGGCTGTGATCTTTCTTTATCACCACTCTCTCTAGAAAAGGATAGACTGTATATATACAAACATGAAAAGAAATAGACAATTTTAGGTTATTTAGAAATATTCAAATTGGTAAAACATCTTCTTACAGTTTTTAACAAAATATTATTATTAAAGTCATTTGAAAAAGTTACATAGCATAACAACTATGCAGAAACTATATTATTTAATCAAAGATTTAATTAAAATAGATCTTAGTGGTTTAAAGGATAACAATATTTCAGCTAAAATAAAATACTTTGTTTTGCTCCTTCCTTATTTAAATTTAATTTTTACAACCTCATGGAGACAATTTTTGAGTTTCTTATATTTGAGATTTAGCATTTCCTTTCACTAGGTCATTATAGTTATGGTTGTGAGCTTTGAATATTTTATTGTTATGATGGTCACTTCAATTATTTTTAGAGGACTTTTATTTAAGAATACAGTTCCAAATTTCTTAGTGAAGATTAAAAAACCTAAGGGGTTCCATATGAAATATTTGAATTTCCAGCAAAGTGATTAGTGCTTAGGAGTCTATGCTTTATGAGAAACTGCACCATTTGAACCTATTAATATTCTGCCATATTTTCATACGGGAAATACTTTTATTTTCATTTCTCTGGTTAGTATATGCCAAAAGCACAATAGGAAAAGAAAAAAAGAACTAGCTTCCTTGGAGAACAATTAAGCAAGGACATTACTTCCATCAACTTTATGATAAACTGCAGATTTCACATTAAGCAGCAAATCTTTCATTTCAAAACAGTAACCCACATCATACTTAATTGAAGCTTGTATGATTTAGAGTTAAGAAATGAATTAAGCACAAAGATAGATTTTCTCCTACTTTCTTTTGATTTTGACGTGGACTGATTAATGTTCATTTTAGAATATCCACTTCTAGGATTTTGTTCCGAGAGAGAGAGAAATTCCAATAGCTGCTAAATTCAATAAACAATTTTTCCTTGCTAAAATTATTTTTCTCGATTAAAATGATGTCTGGGAAATTGAAATACAACTACACTTTAAATTCGTTCAAAATTTGGTAAACTACTTTTATTCCTATTTTGCAATGAAGACAAATAGATTTTGAGGTATCTGTTTTAAAGTTAACGACCTTATTTTTGAACTTGGGTTTGAACCTGAGGAGTCAAATTGTATGCTGTGCTTTTAAATATTAGTTTAGAACAAGGCAAATATATGATTTAAATTAGAAGAATCCATGAAAAGTAAATTTGAACACATTATTTTAGTAAAGATAATTTCTTTGTCCTATCACAATAATAATTGAAAATTCAACATTTTTCTTGATGTCTTCTTAGCCCTCAGATGTAACGTGCAATAAGGTATTCTGTGTAGCTTTTACTATCCCATATTCTTGTTTACTCTTTTATGTAATAAAATAAAAGAATTTCAGTCCTTTATTCTAGTAACAACAAGTCTGAGAGACACCTTGTAAAAGATGGCAAGCACTTTTTCAATATATCTAGGGAGAGACCAAAAAAAAATATTAATGACCTAGTACTTTTATTTCTAAGTGTATGCCTGAAAAATCAAATGCATGTGTGTATAAAGATATATGTAACACCTAATCTTGTCACTTTACTCTTTAAGAGTGGAAAGTACTAAATGACCACATAAGAATTATAGTGAACTGCGGCTGGAGGAATGGCTCAGCGGTTAAAGCGCTCGAGCAAGCGCTAAGCCAAGCGCTAAGTACCCGAGTTCGATCCCTCAGCACCACGTAAGCTGGGTGTGGTGGTGCACACCTATAATCCCAGCACTCGGGAGGCTGAGACAGGGGGATTGCTGTGAGTCCAAGGCCAGCCTGGGCTCTGAAGTGAATTCAGGAACAGCCAGGACCACAGAGCGAGACCCTGTGTCAAAAAAATATAATGAACTAATAATTAACAGAATATGCAAATGAGAATTAAAAACCACTAGCTGCAAGCAAAGTATAAGATTGAAGTAAATGTAAAATATATTTTCACATAAAAATCAGAATCAAACAATAAGTAATAACATTGCCTAGAAACATATAAAAGAAAGAATTTATTATCATAAAATTGAGAAAATAAATATTTTTAGAGAGAAGTATGGAGACTATGTAAAATGCAATAGGACTGACGGGTTGCTGGCAATTTTCTCTTTCACAACTTGAATAAATATGTGGTTGCTCTTTGCCTGTAGTTAATTGTTAACTGCAAGGTTACATTTGACTCAATTTTATGTTTTCTGACACAATAAGGAAAAAGTGTCAGTTCAAAAAGGGTTCATGTTAATAAACAGATTGAAACTCAAAAACTAATATTGACAACAAAATATATTCATAGAGATAAATACAAGAAAAATTCAAATAGATTTTTCCCCAAATAAGGTTAAACTCTTGTTTTCCAGTACCAAGAAAATAAAACAGAAACTGAAAGATAAAAGCCTACTTTTCTAAAATTACATCATCGTAACTTTTAGATAATAACTTTCTTTAAAAAAAAAACTAGCTTATTCTTAAATTTTATTTACTCATTAGGTATGAGTTGGTTTCTACCCTGCTGTGGTGCCTAAAGTCCTTGTATCGATTTGCCAGGGCTGTCAGAATGAAATGCCACAAAAGAATAGCTTGTACAATAGGAGTGTGTTTATCTCATTTCTGGAGCCACGGAAGGATTCGATTGGATTACTTCTTTCTGAAGGCCTTGATGGACAACCTAGTCTTGGAATCTTCCTTAGGGTCTCCAAGTTTGCTGGTGCACTTTGATACTCTTTGTTTTATAGAAACAGAAACAGCATCCCGATCTGGGTCTTTATCTTCACTGGACATTTTCTGTCTGTGTCTTGTCTAAGCTTTTCTTTCTAAACTAACAGTAATCATACTAAATTATATAGTTCACCTTTGTAATGTTATCTAAGCATTGTGACCTATGTAAAGCTTCTTCCAAACAACGTAACAAATTTGGGTACGGGAGATTTGTCCTTCAGTGTGCATGTTTTGAGTTTAACAGCTTCCTTTTTTTCCTCTTTTTCATCCAGCATCCTCTCTTTGATGAATCTCTTCTGTCATTTACAGCTTTACACCAATTAGAAGTAAAGAGATTTCTACATTTTTCTAAAATGTAGATAGATGGTAGAGGAAAAGGACCGCATAAGAACTTTCCAGCTAATTAACATCTAAAAGTAATTGCCCTATTCTTGACTACTTTGTCTTGTTATGTTCTTGTCTGGTTTTGATCGTTATTTGTTTGCTTTCTAATTTAAATACATTTTCTTTGGTCAAACATTTAATATGTACACATTGAGCTTATGACTATACTATTTGCTTTCTCATTGCTCAAATGCAATGTCAACATCCACAAATTAAAGAAAAAGAGGCATATTTCAGCTCATGGTAGATTCAGTTCATTGTGTTCTATCTACATGATAGAAATGGCATAGCAGAAGAGAATTCACTGCACAATTCACTGCAGTCAGGAAATAGAGAGAGAAGAAAAATGTAAAGCTAGGAACAAGAATAAAACCTTCTAAGACATTCTTGCACTGCTCTACTCCTTGCAATCAAGTTTTATCTATTAAGAGCATATTGAGGGGGGATATCTTGGAAAAAAGAGTGTATTGATCTATGAATTCATCGATGTATTAATCTGCTGAAAGTTATAGTGTCACTGTGATTGCATCACCCCACCATATCCCTATCTCTGAATACTGGAGATATATAGCAGATAGGATGCTTTAGATATAAGACATAACATTTTTCTCCTGACCCCAGAATCTTATGGTTATTTTATCATATGCAAAATGCATTTGAATCATCTTTAATCGTTGGCAAAGCACTGCTGAAATTTCCAAATTCGAAGTCTCCTCTCTTACTCAAGGCAAATTTTCATCTGTAAATACCTCTGAAAATACTTTCAACATACAAGAGGTGATGGCGTTTCCATTCCAAAAAGGAGGAATCAAGGGGTAGAAAGGACTGAGACCAAAGCAAGGCAAAATCTGTAGGATAAATGTCAAGTCGTGTAGGTGGTAAGATATGAGCTCTTAAAGGTACAGTTAGGCCTGTTCTCCCAATAAGTTTGCTGGTTGTGACACAAATCGTATCTTTTATTTATTTATTTATTTATTTATTTATTTATTTATTTTGAATCTGGCTCTTCCTTAGAAAATGGTTCAGATTTCTTATACCCCCCATTTTTGAGGTCTCCACAGCATCAATGATTTCAGCCTCACATATTCCCATGTTACCTTGTGCCCAATGCCTGAACTACAAGGGTTGCTTTTGAAATGTATGTCAATAACTCCATGATCTCATAATGTGAACATTATGCATGCCTGACATCCCTATATCACATAGACAAGATCACAGTCTACCACTCAGGCAGTAGCTTCCCCATCATCAGCCCTGGCTGGAGTGGCCTCTGAACTCCTGAATGGCTAATGAGGAGATCCAATTCCAGAGGAGGGAATCTAGGAGGACTTGAACCTTGTGGCTCTCTAAATGGAATGGGGTTCAGTCCCCCCAGAAAAAGAGTACTTGGATCCTGAGAATTGCTGTGAAGTCAAAGAGGGCTGCCATGGAGGTAGGGTGCCCTGTCTCCCTTTCCGGTGAGTTCTGTGGACTTTCTAGGACTTTGGTGTGCACTCAGTTGCTCCAGCCTTGGGTTAGGATGAAAGCCAGACAATTGGCTTCCAGAAACAAGAAGGCAAAATCAAGTTGGAAGAGGCTGATTGTCTTTACTATCCAGGTTTATTTTCTGCTCTGAACCACTTGGTCTCCAGGAACTTCAGTTCAAGCAAGAACAGAAGACTGGCACCAGGTTGAAATATGGTCACCACCAGCAGAGCTCATCCACAATGAGTAGATCCACCCTAGATGTGGGCGGCCTAGCGAACAGATTAGCCAATAGAACTAAACAAAAAAGGAAAGAAGAAAGATCATTGTGACTTCTTTTCTTCAGGGAGAGCCCAGGCCCTCGCTGGCATCTCTACACTGATTTTCTGCACCCACTGTCTCTGTCTTTGAGCTTTCTGTCTCCAGCACGGCTCCACTTCAGTGCTCAGGCCTTCATCATCACTTCTGGACCTAAATCAGCAGTGGAATTATGCACCAACTGTCCTAAAGATTGTGTCCACACCCTCCATTCTGGACTGGTGTTTTTCCATGTTCACGTGTAAACAATGTGCTTGTGTTCTTCAGTGTCTAACATATACAGATGGAAATTTTGGACTCTGGATCTTGTACGCTGTCCTAATAAAACATCTTCTATACTTTTTTTCTGGGTAATTCTGTTTTTCCAAAATTCTAACGAATACATCTATGAACCTGAAAATTAAAACATTGCAAATCACAAACTATTCTTGGCTAGTCTCTGACTGGGAGACATTGAATGACATCAGCAATTGCTCTCAATATCTGTGTTCTATTAACAGTGTCATGAGGGACCAGATATAGCCGCTAAAGCCACATTTTCATGATCTACACAGCCATATCTGGAAGGGTCTTTGCCATCCCTAATTCAGATTGCAAACCAACAAAGTTCAAACTTTACTGTAACTGTCAAATTCCACCCTTCCATTTGCTACCCAAATACATTTTTGGGGTAATTGATCTTCAAATAAAAACAATACCAAGTTTATAATTCCTCCTAACATAATAGAATTTTCCTGCCTAAAACATGAAAGTGCAACAACCTCAGACTCAAATGTTCCAGTAATTTTCAGAAGTCTAAGTCCATGTCTCATAAGATTCAAGGCAAATTCGGCTTTAAAACTTTATGAAAATAAAAAATCCAAGTTATGTAATTTTACAATGGCACAGGGTAGACATTCTCCTTCAAAAAGGAAAGAATATGAGTATAAAAATAAAACAGAAATAAAATGAGACAAGAACTTACAAGTCTAAATTTTCATATAAGCATTCTGAAGCTCCTGGGGTTTAAAGCATGCATCTTAAAGAGTGTGACTGTCCCCACCCCTATGACCTTGTGTCTTCAGCCCACACAGCCCCTTTATTTGGGCTGGGTCCATTTATAGTCGGCACCTTTTCTCTGCAGACATTCCATATGGCAGACATCTCTAACCTCATTGTACTTTGGCTTAATTGTCACAGCTTTTAGCAGTGCCCTATCAAGGGCTCCTTGCCTGTTTTTCCAAGCTTTTCTTTGAAATTGGGGTGGAAGTCTCTCTTATGATCTCCAGTAGTCTTGCATTTTCTCCCGCTCTTCCTTTCACCATACTCTTGCCCTCCCCTTGCTAGTCATGGAAATGATACCAAGGAATGCTGTCAGTGCAAACAGTGGCCAGACCCCTTGGACTCTGGCTGTAACAGCCTGAGGGTGTCACAATGGCTGGAATGTGAAAAGAATCCCAGAGAATCAATTCTTCAAGAGACTCTTTCTGAGCTTGGGTCCAAGGAACCATTTTCTCAAAAGAAAGTTTGATACATTTGCATCTTTAAGCACACAGTGACGGGGTCTTCACGATATCCTGAGATGGCCTCAGAGTGTCTTTCTTCTTATCCTGATAAATCACTTGATTTACTCTTAATAGCAGTTATGTCATAGGCAGCCACACCTGCCTTAGCTCCAACTTTACACATGGTTCCTTCTTGGCCAAATGAATGTGCTGGAATTTTTTGTTGTGTCTTTCATTCCCAACTCTTCCTATAAATCTAGTTAAAAGCAGCCAACAAGCAAACCTGAATGTAGTCTGTCTTGAAACTTCCTTTGCCAGAGTATTTGGTGGTACTGTTAGTCTCCCTCTCCTGTAAATTAACAGGGCATGGGGACAATGCGAACACATTTTTCTACTTAGCATAAATAAAATAGATGGCCTCAGTTCTACTGCCAATGGAGTCTGTTTCCACAGAAACCCTGAGTCTAGTTTTTGAAATTCCACCCTCCCTCTTATCTTCTGAGTTCTGACCAGAATCAGCTCTGTCTCTGTTAATAAGATCTAGAGTTTATTTCTACAAATCAATTTCAAATGTTTCTAATTACATTGTTTGACATATTCACAGTATGCTGGTGCCATTTTTTTCTTGTATTTTTAATCACTGTTATGCAAGAACTAACAAACACAATTTTTTTTTTTTAAAAGAAGGGTTTAATTTGTTCACAGTTTTCATGACCAACTGGCTTCAAGATAGAGATACCATGGCAGCAGGACACAAAGGGGCATAGCTGGAAAGAGTAGCAGGGTAGGAGTGGCACGGGACGGACGCATCGAGACCTGCAAGGCCATGCCTCTGTAGGCCACCTAGACTCACATAGATGGGTCCTCACCCATCCCTGGGATGGATTCCAAACCTGAATAAGGGAAAAGTGTGCTAATATGTGGATATAAGAAAAATTATATATCTTCATATAAATATTAAATAAGAGTTGGATATTATATAAAAATAGGATGGTCTATTTCTTATTTCAGTATATTGGTCATTTATTCCTTCACATAGTTTATATCTATTACATTATGTCTTTGTATCACTCTATCTGAGGACAACAGAACAAACCATGAGCTATATGCAGCTCCGGCTAATTGACAAAAGTAAATTATCTGTGATAAAAGTTTGTTTCTTGTTTTAAGGTGTTGTAAATATGACATACTCACAGAATTCAGGATCAAGGAGTTAAAAGATATGTATATCATCAAAGTGAACACATAAGTGAAACATTAAAGTAAGACACAGATTGACTGGAGGAATAACATAGAGGTTAAAGTACTTGCCTAGCAAGCACAAGGCCATGAGTTTGATCCCCCAGAACCATATGAAGCTGGGCATTGTGCTCTATGTGTATAATCCCAGCACTCAGGGGGCTGAGGCAAGAGGATTGCTATGAGTACAAGGCTAGCCTGGGCTACATACTGAGTTCAGGACCAGCCTGGCCTACAGGACAAAACTCTATCTTAAAAGTAAAACACAGTAAAACGAAACAAGGAAATAAATAAAGCTAAACACAGACTATCTTTCAAAAAGATACAGTGGTGGGAAAATAGCCCCTCATCCCAATTCCTCTTTGTTAAAAGCACTGCCTATCTATCTATTTGCATAGACAATTAGATGTACATAGGTACATACATGGATATGTGTGTGTGTGTGTGTGTGTGTGCGTGTGTGTGTTTGTATAATTAGATGGTAAATTTAGAAAGAAAAGTCTGTGTAAAAGATTTAGAAAGGAAAATGGGAAAATTTAAGGTTAGTTACTGAAATACATTGGTTATAAAGTCCATTTAAAACAATTAAATAGTAATCATAGACATAAAACTTTTAATGATGCTGAAGTTTATGACTTTTAGGGAATAGTTTACTTAATATGTTCCATGTGCATTAAGTTAAGCAGAAAAATTTAGTGTTCTCCAGAAGTTTTGGTAATTAGTACTTGCATACGACATATTTTGGCTTCATAAATATTATTCAACATATAACTTAGCCAAGTTTTATCCTCGGATTGTCTACAATTTCTCAAAAATATTATTATTATAATGGCCAAATATGGTTTAAAGAACATTCCATAAAATTTAAGGGATTCGAAGCCAGAGATATACTAACTGTTACTGTAATTGCTTGAGGAATAGCTCACATTGGGCTAAACTTATAGTATATTATTACAGTATAATGTAATTGGCTTAATACAAGGTAAAATAGGTATATTATTCTATTTTGGTAGAATCCATTCCATGTTATGTGATCCGGGTCCTAAATATCTCCATTCAGTGTTACCTGGGACAAATAAAATCTAGTAATTCTGGACTACAAGGAGACTTTGAGATATATATACTTTGTATTTCTCCTGATAATATTCAATCCAAGCTGATATTTATGTGACATTCATTTTTGTTTGCTTCATTCAGTGCAAAGAATTCTAATGCTGTCTCTTTCTGGTTCTGTTTCACCCAAGTTAATTTAATACTATGCTTATTGTGATGTGTACCGATGCAGACTATAGTTTCCGTTTTGACACCACTTATACTTCCTAACAATACTGTCTTAGGACTATTGAAATTTTGATTTGCTTATGTCCAACACAAAAAATCATACCCATCTGTTTGCTTTCCTAGTTAGTGTGAAAATAAGATGTTTCCTTGAAGAGATCTAGTGCTGTGTCCTCTGGCTATGTTTATCACTCACTCTGCTTTGTTAATCATTGTGTGATTTTTACTTCTTTCCATCTTACTTGTTTTCATTGTATCTTTGTTTGCAAAAAAATTCATAACATTTCATCAAACAAACATTTTAATTTTCTTTCTGAGGGATAAGCAAGACATTTAGAGCACATAAAATGCCACTGTCCTACTTGACATTCCTCCGAAGTGTTACAGTATCATCTGACAATATACTATGGTTTCCTGATACAAATGTAGATCCATATCCATAGTTTTGGTGGGAAAATAACATTTATATAGTAAAGATACAGGAATTGGTTTAAGAAGTTGTTTATGAGTAAATTTGGGGAAGGTGACTATAGAGATAGCTCTGAGAATATTTGTAAAATTATTAGAATATATTATTTAATGGCATAGTTTGTGAGGAGACCTCAAGGAGTTCAAGAATGAACCCCTGGGGTGTAATATTTTGAGGTATGAACCTTACTCTTGAAGCGCTGAAGTTACTACAGTGAATGTGGTAAGCAAAGTAGTTTGGCTGATGATACTAGTGACAATGGTACATCATGCAAAGTATAGGCTTCAAATTGTGATTAGTACTTGAACAGGAAGGACAAAGAAGGAACTTTTGATTCAGAGTTTGATATGCTTCTAAAAGGCCACAGGAAAAGGCCAGTGGTCAGGTAGCCCCTTCTCCACATGAGCAGTTTCGTGGTTCACTCCAGCAGCAACATCAAAACTAGCCAAGCAGCCAGATAATAGCTCATTAGAGTTTCCTTACCTAACAGCTCCTACTCAGTTCGCATTGTAGCCATTTTATTTTTATTTTCTCTTCTCTGGTCCCAGTTGTTTCTAAAGCATTCTGTTTCCTTCTCATATTTTCTTTGTTATCTTAATGACACCATATTTATTTCCATGACCATGTCTATCATCTTGATGCTTCGAATAAATAATTTTTATCTCTGTTTTAGATTTTTCTATTAATGTTGGCCTTTTTTTCCATGGTGATGCCCCACAATATTGCCAAGTAAATTTTCTAAAAAATGAACTTTCTTAAACATCGCTTAAAAAGGACAAATAACACCTGCGGGAAATGAACAAACAATTGAACGTTCCACATAATAGAGTACCTCAATTGCCAACACATACGTGCCAATATTCAAAACTTTACATTTTCAAAACACAAGAAAGATCACGTTTAATAGCTACCTAAGGTAGCTAAAAGAATAAAGTTGAAAACTTAATATTTATAAAAGGTGACTGTGTTACCTTCTAATACATAAATTCCATTATTTTATATATGTAAAATAAAACATACAATAAAAAGTAGGAAAGTGCATGTTCAAATACCTCAAATAAGTCAAAGATGACAGATTCTCAAATGTCCACCGAGAGAAAAAATGAATAATTAAATTGTGGAATGTCTTCATGACAGACTCTTTCACAGCAATGATAATTACATGCAAGAATGTGAATGAATCCCACAAATAAAAAGGTGAATGGAAAAAGTCTGCTATAAATTAAAACATGCCTACTTTATAATTTTAACAATAAAAAGTACAAATGCACATGACATAATTTTGTACAGTTTAAGACTAAATAGTGAATGTTGTGAATAGAAAGGGGCAAAGGTGAGTCTTTTTGGGGTGCTGGTAATACTTTATTGCTTGATAAATGTTTTCAGACCTATTTTTCAAATTTCATAATGATGTGTTTTTTTTTTTTCCCAGCATTCCACAATGTTTTATACGCTATCAGGTACATTTTAAATTAAACTTAAAAACAAGTTTCAAGGACAGAATTGCAAAAACAACTCTGAACACAAAAGAATATCAATAAAAGAAGAGAATGAAAGAATAGAATCTTTTGAGAAAAATAAAAACTGTGTAACAAATGAATTCTTTACAAAAGTAAAAAGGTTATATCTCAAAACTGATTGGGGTCATCATAACCTGGCAACTCATCAAAATGAACAAAAGCCTTAATTTTGGAGAACTCAAAAAATGTTTCAACAGCTTCAAAAGTAATATAAATCTCAAAGCAAGAAACATCTATGGATGACCTTCGAGTCACTTACGTGTATGCTGAATAAGCCATAGGGAAACCAAATGATGATGTATACTCATGTTGACATTGGGTGCCGTTTAAGTGAACCATGTTAGAACACAGTGAGTCTGAAATAAACATGAGGTAATACAGTTTTGTTTTTGGCATAAAAATCTCGAAACTGATTTAGAAAATATGAGCGAAAAGGTCCATCTATCTGTGTATATAAGCAAGCATGTGATGGTTTAAACCTAAAGTGCCCTCCCTCAAACTCCCCTGTATTGAGAAGGTGACTAGATCACAGATGGACTAATTCATTGAAGAGTCATAGCAGAAGCGATGGGTCACTGCGGGTGTGACCTAGAAAGCTATGCTTTTGCCCTCTTCTCTTCTTTAATTCCTGGCTGCCACTGGGTGAGCGACTTCTCTCCCTTTACCCTCCTTTCTACCCTAGTGTTTCTGCTTGAGCCAGTCAAACATGAACTGAAACCGTGAGCCAAAATAACCCTATCCTTCTTCAAATGGTGAGTGCCAGGTATCGCATCATGGTGACACAAAAGTGAGTAACACAACATGCAATGAAAACATTGGAAAAACTCTGTATCTTGAGCCAGTCCAGACAGGACCAAATATGGCTGACATGTATTTTTAATGGGAAGACTGACTTTCTGAAAATTTGATTACTTCACAGCTAGGGTTTTGAATTACTTCCCTTCTTTAACGTCTCAATTTTCAATTTCAATCAATGGTATGAATTTTCTGTCTCTGTATATACCATTTAACTCTCAAATGTTTTTATAAGTTTAGATATTTTCATACTCTCACTTCCAATTTTTGTGTTCTTTCTTTGTTTTTTTTTTCCTGCATAATTACTTGCTATTACAAAAAGTATAAGTTATTACCTGGATCAAAAGTATCCCCCAAATGGGTCCTATGTTCGGCAGTGGGGCTTTAGGGTGGTGACCAGCTCATACCTGAGTGTTATTAGCAGGAGGGGCCCACCCAGGTGTGTCCAAATTTATCCAGCCCATTCTTTTTTCTGTGGCTACCTGACTCTTTCTGTTTTCTCAGTGTCAAGAGATGAGAAGATTTTCTCTGCCAGTTCACTTTGTTGTTATTCTGGTGCTTTGCAGACACTCAGTCATGTACCGAATCCTCCAAATCTGTGAGCCACTATAAATCTTCCTTCAAGTTGCTTTTTTCAGATATTTTGTCCTGGTGATGAAAAACTAACCAATACAATATGTCAACTTCATTTTATGAAAAATAAACTCTGTTCTTCCTTGACATTCTCAAGCTCACCCCAGGGGAAAAAAAATATGTTTCTGACATTTTCCAGTTAAATAGCTTTATGTTGTTTTTGACACATGTCTTATACTACATACCCACTATTTTGGAAATATGTTTGCCTCTCCTTTCCAAACACAGACCAAATCTAACTGCTTTTTAACAACTTTACTGCTAGGGTCCAGGTTTCAGAAGTTTTTGTGTCTAACCTGAATTATTTCAATGGGTTTTGAGACCAGTTTTATTTTTCGCATACTATCTCATTTAGTTTATTCTCAAAGGAGACATGAACATAATCCTGTTATTAATTCAATAACAAGAGACTCACTTGCACAGAGTGTTCTGATAACGTCTCATTTCATAAAAAATAAATGACAAATTCTTTATTCTCATTAGCCTGAAAGACCTTCCTCCACACCTATGATCTCTCTCTTTGAGCTTCCCGTTCTTCATACTTAATTCATTTGTATCATGTGGAACTTTTTTAAAGCTATCTCTTGAGCAAAAAAAGACATATCTCAATCTTTGCTCTTTCCTCTACCTGGAATGCTGTTTTCCTAGATGAATGTGTGTGTAAGTTCACAGTTTAACAAGAATACGATGACAAACTTACAGGAAGTCAAAATGAGCAAGTTTTATAGGGAAAGAAAATAGTTGGTGAGGCTTGCGCAAAGTACAGGCGGACATGTCGGCATTAATAAATGCATTCCATCCTGTAAGTGCAATGGGAAGAGAAGAGAGAGCTAGGATCACATGACTAGAGAGGGGGTGTTATCTTATGGGAGGACTTAGGCAGAAATAGGCAACCATGTGAAGATGGAGCCCAGAGGACAAATGATTCAATTCTATCTTACCCTCCTACTTTCAAATTATGTTAAACCTAGATTCTCCACTGTATGAAACAAGGACAAAATTACATCATAAATTACTGGTCCGATAAATCAACTTCCTAGAATACAGAGCTAAAGAGAGAGTGTTGAAAGTCAATCTGGAGGACTTCCTTTCTCATTTCCAATCATTTTAACTCAAATATCACCTGTTCAATGAGGTTTATTTTGGCCCCTAATTGTATAGATTAGTAATATATTAATGTATTGATAATCCTTAGTAATATATTGCTTTATCACCTACTTTTTACTTCTTTTTTAAAATAAAGTAAAATAATGAAATAAAATCAGAGAAAGTAAAAATGGAATTTGTATTTCATTTATTTTTCTATCCCCATAATTTCACAATAAATACAATAGAAAAATTCAATTTCAGTGTACCTGGTATTAATGGTATTGGTAAAAGTGGTTCTCATGAATTAGTTATGCCATGAGTTATTCTACAAAAACTGTGCTTAAATTATTTACTTCACTTAATCTTTATTATAGCTTTTAGTGCAAAGTTATGTATTTCTCTCAATTTAGAGATTAGGAAATGGAGATTTAAAGAAATGGAGAAATTAGGCCAAGATCACAGAATCTGCTCTTGTTGAGTCCAGGATGACAATGAAGGACACTTGAGTACAAAGCCTTTAATTCCCCTCCAGGCACCTTACTACCACCTTAGTTGATGCTACCTCTCTTTTGTTTGTTTTTCTCTGACAGAGTAAGACTTTGTTTTCATTGTTACCATGTCAGGAAGAGATCTTGTTTGTTCACTTGTTATTATTATTTTTTTACAAACTCTCCACAGGAATTTTCCAGGGATTCCTTAACAAACGATAGCCATATGAGAAAGCAACTAACCAAACCAATTCTCCCACAGTTTTGAAGTCTAGACAATCAAATTGAAGACTTCTGCAGAGCCACAGTCCCACCAGCATTGTGAGGATCCTTGTTGGCCTCATTCTCTACTAGTTTTGCTTGAGGCAGATAATCCCAGCTTCTTCCTCTATCTTTTGGAGAAGGCCTTCTTAGCCTTTTCTTTGTCTTAGAAAGGATGCTTTCATTGAGTTGGTTCCCAGTCTAATTCAGTATAAACTCATTTTGTTCTTTACCTTAATTATACCTGCAAAGATCTTATTTCCAGATAAGATCACATGCTGAGCTTCTGGGTATATTGGAGGACATAATTCAATCTGCTAATTCTCATTTCTAGAGACTGTCCCTTCCACTCTTTTAACCCAGTCCATTTGTTTGTCAGTGAAAACTGAATTCCTTGAGAAAAGATAGCCAAAAGTGCATTAGCTCTAAGTCATTACCCTGTCTCCTAAATAACCACATTATCATGTGCCATCTATATATATTTCCTTCTATTGACACTGGGATTAAAACTGATTGGCATTTCTTTTCTAAGAAGCAAAGCACCCTGCTAAGGTCCAAATGGAGAATCTATAAATAAAATACAGCTCAGACTTAGCAGGTCCATTTTTTGGGGGGGGACAAGGAGTTTCTGATATCTTAAAAACCCTTGAGCTATAAAGTCAATAAAATATTAGATGATTTTTTTTAAAATGGCTTATCTTGTTAGAAAAAATAAATCCTTCAAAGACCAAAAATAAAAATGAATTCTGAACGATAAGAATACTGTGAAACTGGGACAAGCCCAATGAGCCTGTGGATCCTAAATAAAGTGTTCTTTTTTTCTCTAAGGACTTAATTATTTTAGAACAGTTTTAGGTTTACTGTAAAATTGAGAAAACCACACAAAATTATCCCATGGGTCTCTCTCTCCCATCGCGCACATGTGTGTCTTCCCTAGTACTCAACATCTCCTGTCAGAGTGGTATCTGTGTCATAATTGGTCAGAGTATATTGACAAGCCATAATCCTCAAAGTCCACGCTGATCATTAGGCTGTATTCTTGTTTTATATAACCTATGGATTTACGTAAATGTAAAATAGAATGCATTTACTGCCGTAATGCCATGTACAGTAGTTTCACTGCCTTATAAAATTTATTTGCACTGTGTTTTTCTCATCTGTATTCCCAAACTTACTCCAACTTTTGACACATGCTGATCCTTTTTTTTTTCTGTCTGAAGCTCTGCCTTTTCCCAGAATGCAACATAGAGTAAAAGCATTCGTGCAGTGCAGTGTATGTTTTCTTGAATTAGATTCCTTCACTGAATTATATGTTTTAATAGTTCACCCATGACTTTTATGGTCTCACAGCTCATCTCTTTTGAACTGTGGAATGGTATCTCATTCTCTGGGTGTGCTCGAGATTACTTACCTAGTAACCTACTGAAGGGCACATTTCTTGCTGTGAAGACTTGACAATATGACAATAAGTTTATGAATCTGTGTGAAATTTTGTTTTTCATTTCATGAACACTTAATATTTGGAAATTATCAACATATGCAAAGGCTCCAGAGTATCCAATTGTTACATGTGCAGCACAATATACATATAAACACTTGAATTAACCTATTTTTTTCCTGAAATATTTTATGAACTCCCAGAATACATTATAATGCAAAATAAAAGATTGAGAGAACTTGAGAATGTTTTGTATTGAAGGAGTCACTAGACAAAAGTTCTGCCTTTGCAGGTAAAGAGATAATTTAGAAGAAAGAGTTTCAAGGCTTAAGAAATGAAGTCTATTTCTTAATAATTTCCTTGGAAAATAGCACAATTTTTTAGAAAAGAAATAACAAAGCTAGTAGGAGAAATTAGGGGCAAAATAACAGCATTTGTAATTGTTTAAGAATCGTCAAGTATGAATGTTTATGAAACTGTAATAGTGTAGTCTTGTCAGTTGGGGAAGAGGTAGCAAAAAGTTTTTAGATTGTTTTCTATGAATGTCTTCGAATCGTCATAAGCATAATTTTGTAACAGCCACTCTACAAGACTATTTTTGTAAATTAAGTAATCAAGTCACTAAACACTTTGTTTAGTTTTTTTTAGATTTAATTTCTATACTCTTCACATAAAAGGCAAAGTCATTCCTTTGGGGAATGAAGGCATTAGTGAGGAAACTCAATAAAGCATTCATTGGATGGTGAGTAATTAAAAACCTTCTTTTCTATATATTTTTATTTTAAAGATTTACTAATTATTTACTATTGTCTTACATGTTGAGTTATTTAAAATAAATTTGGAATGCTAATTTGACACTTAGACAGAAGTAAGAGAAAAAGAAAAACAGAAGAGAAAAGAAGGAAAGAAAGAATAAAGGAAAGAACGAAAAGCTGAGAGGATGATGGCTAAATTTCACAACTACCCAAAACTGGAAGTTTAGCTTTGCCAAGCTCAAGATTTTGTGCATGGCAGAGGCAACGAATTGACTTGGCTAAATAATACTTATTTAATCCATATTTGGTTAAGTAATCTAAGAAAAGAATCAATGATTCACTCTGTTAGTCAATCAAATTTATAGAGACTCAAATATGGAAATGTATGTTAATTTTTTAAAAAAATTTTGTAGCCATTAGTAAGAAAATCTGCACTGTTTAGATGAAACAAATATGTTTAAGCCCAAAATCTCATAGAAAAGATGAAGTCAATTTTTTGCTTTTCTCTGATATTTTTTCTTATTTTTTTCCTCCCTCATTTAAGATTACTTACCACCAGGCATTTACCTTTGTTGCTCCAATCACTGAATTAGGAAAGCAGAGATGTTTCATAGAGTGGCTTTACCAATTTTAAGTTTTTTTCATTTTCAGCCATGTAAGAAAGGAAATAGGAGAGTACAAGATATAGGCCCAATTTACTTTTTTTCTAGCTTAAAAATTATTCTTATTTCTGAATGTACCATGTCAGCCAAGGTCTAGTTACATAGTTTCAAATTCAAGTGCAAATATGGCTGAAACATGCAACCACATCAAGAAGAATTGAAATTGGCTGAGCAACTAACTCCTTGTCATTTAGCTGGCTGTAATTTTCCTACCACCATCCTAACACAAAAATGGGAAGAGATTTAGTGCGGATAGCATTATAACTATGTGTGATTTACATACAAATCTGCATACAGTTATATTCATATATAACTTGTATAAGAATCAGAATATAACGTCTTTACATTTCACTCCAGGCACATTACTAGTTTATTTCAGATTTATGCCAAGGTCTTAATATACTTATATAGATGTGTTTTGATTTAGAGTAGAAATAAATGAAGACATTTCTCACAGAAGAAGAAACTGCTTATGTATTTATAGTGAAGGCATAGAATGGGTGAGTGTTATTAGAAGTAAGAGACATCTGGGAAGATTTAGGTGTAGGTTTTTGTAAAGGAAGGAGAATATGGGCTATATGACCTTTAATAATCTCCACTAGCTATATAAGTCTGTGACATTTCTTTTAGTTCTGTAAATTATATCCTATTAAGATGATATTATATATACTTTATAGAGTGTATGAAAAATCCAGAGTTTTTGCTCAGTTCATGAAAATTTTCTGTGTTTAATATTAATTTTGGCTATTTTAAATGATTTTCTGATTGTTTAAATGCTATTATAATTATAATATTAATAGAAATAATAAATTATAGACAATTATTCCTGTATTGACCCCTTTATACAAAATTCCTAATCACAAAAGCCTAAAGTATCCATAATAAATGTCCTGTAGTCTCTGGTGCTAAAGCTAATGAATGGAAAGTGATTAGAGGGAAGCTTAGCCCTCTCCACCCTCTTTTTCACTGAATTATAAATATCTCAATATATAATAGCATTTCTCTAAACTTTCACAGTTTAGATAAATCACAATGAATTGCATGTAAAGATGTACACTTAAAAACTTGGTTTTATCAATAAACACAGTGATTACCACGTTCTGTATATGACAAAAAGACAAAAGTTTAAAGAAAATCTTCCTAGCCAATCACAAATTCTATTCAGACTCGCCCCTTTTTTGGTAAGAGGATTTCGTCTTCTTTTTTTGTTAAGTCAGGATCATAGGTATTTGTTTCTTTATATAATGAACAAGTCTTCCAAACAATTCGTAGCAGCTTCTTGTTCACAGGAGACTGCCTCCGAGGCCTATTTGAAAATATCTCCATTTAGGAGGAAAAGGTTTCTATATTACAACTTACCTAATTCACAGTAGCTTTCTATATCAAATTATCACACATTCTGTAGCTTAAAATAATGGCATTTTTATCTGAGAGTATCCATGCATTAGGAAAACCAGGCATGGGTTAGCTGAATAGACCCTCTCCTGGGTTTCACCAGGCTTATCAAGGTAGTTTCATGCTGCTGTAATACTTGAGGCTTGAGTCCACTTCCATCTTTGGTTTACTGGCAGTTTAGTATTTAGTCATTGTAGAAATAAAGTCTTTATTTTTGTATAGCTGTTGGCCATTGGTCTCTTGGGAATACCCTGTGAGTTCTCGCGATGTGACAGCGTCCACAGGTTTCTCCATAGCACTTCAGTTCTTCAAGGCTGATAGGAAGAATTCTCACCAGTTTGCCAGTTTGTTTAGCCTATTTATGTGAGTAACTGCCCTAGAA
This sequence comes from Ctenodactylus gundi, assembly GCA_004027205.1. Taxonomy (NCBI): domain Eukaryota; kingdom Metazoa; phylum Chordata; class Mammalia; order Rodentia; family Ctenodactylidae; genus Ctenodactylus; species Ctenodactylus gundi. Next base: position 57,668 of record PVKB01004867.1, on the reverse strand, counting down.
TCTTTATAATATAACCTGAACCAGTAAAAGAAATGCATATGTGATCAAATTGATAGGTTTGGATTATACTGAAATGAGCTGATTGTAGATGATGCATTCATTAGGAACCTGGATTTTGGTGTCATCTTAGAGTTGCACCTACTACACAATTCCTTTAATTATCGTGTAGTAGCTAAACTTGTGTTTACAAGTAATACCTGACTAAAATTTCTCATCATGGTTTAAATTTCTTCTGATTAAAATTTTCCCTACAAGAGTAGTGCCACGTGTCTGTAATTTCAGTGCTCATTTGGGAGGCTGAAGGAGGAGGATTGCTATGAGTTAGAGGCCAGTTTGGGCTACATGGTGATTGCAGGACCAGCCTGGACTATAGAGCAACATCATATATCAAAAAAGAAAAGAAAGAAAGAAAGAAAGAAAGAAAGAAAGAAAGAAAGAAAGAAAAAGAAAGAAAGAAAGAAAGGAAAAGAAAAATGAAAAAAATGCATGGATTAGTAGATTCACTACATACATTTCATGAGCATTACATTCTCTACATTAAACACAGAAGTGAGGCATGGAATGGAAGGTTTATGTAAACAGGTAAAAAAATCAGGACGAACTTTTGCCCCTAAAGGTACATTGGTACATTTTGAGTCTTTGATTTGGATGATATAGACAAATCTGTGATGCAAAATTTCTACCTTCCCTCGGCTGCACCTTTAAGAACCCATAAGAACTTTTTATTTCAACATTGAATAGGACTTTTGAGGAAATCAGTCAAATGATATGACAGTCGTGTAAAGCAGCATTGGTGGAAATGGGAAATAGAACAGCTACAGCTCTCAAGCTCCAAAACAACAGACGTCATCAGCATTTAAAAAGTGGATACGCGTGCATCTCTATTATATGATGACTTTAGTTCTTCTGGGAAAATGCCCAGAAGAGCTGTAATTAGGTCAAATGTGATTTCTATTCAGCTTTCTGAGAAATTTCCTAACTGCTTTCCCTACTGGTTGAGCCCGATTGCAATCCTACTAACAGATTAGAAGTGTTCGTTTGTTTGTTTGTTTGTTTGTTTTTTTGAGTTCTCTGTATAATCCATTCTCCTTGGAATGAGATTGAATCTCCGTGTTGTTTTGATTTGCATTTCTTTAAAGTGCAAAGCACTTTTGAAGTGCTTCTTGGCCTGTGGTACCTCCTTTTTAAAGAAGTTTCCTTTATTTCATTTGCCAATTTTAATAGGGTCATTTATTATGAATGATTTTATTTATTTTTTACTTCCTTAGAGGTTGCATGTAATTAATATGTCAATGAATCTGTAGTATATTCATATTAAAATAAATAATAAAATTTATAATTAATTTGCCATGCATGGATATTCTATTATGTAGTTTGATGATTTTCCATATCTATTTTATGTCATATATGTGATGCTATGATTTTTACTTTCCATAATGATGCAAAAATTCTAATACAGAGGCTAGAGGAAGAGCACAGCCGGTAGAGTGCTTACCTAGGAAGAGCGAAACCCTGACTTCCATTCTTCAGCGCCATATACACTGGGTGCAGCAGCACGCTCCTCTACTCCCAACACTCAGGAGGCTGAGGTGGAAGGATTACCATGAGGCTTGAACCAACCTGGATTCTATAGTGAGTTCAGGACCAGCCCGGAATGCAGACTCTTTCAAAAAGGAAGAAAGAAAGAAAGAAAGAAAGAAAGAAAGAAAGAAAGAAAGAAAGAAAAGGAAAGGAAAGAGAAAAAAGAAGGAACGAAAGAAAATTACATTAAATTCTAAAATTTCAGGCCAATCCTTTTGAATGAGAAACGTATTATTTTTAGTAACATCTAAGAAAGGAATTGTTCTAGCACTGCAGAGAACTACTGGATATGTTGAAAAGTCTGGGAGTTTTGATTTGTGGTATAAGATTTCTGCTATACAACACATCTGACAAAAGTGTTAAATCCATGAACCTTTCCAACTAGTGGTGATGTCTTCATAAATGAACTACTAATTATAAAATAGAAGTGTAGTGAAATGGAGAATAACTTTTACTGCAAACCTGAGCACAAGAAGCACACCTTATTAGAAAACGGGATTTGTGGATTTTGAAAGGCCTTTGGACCTTTGGACATTTTGATGAATATGGTAGCTTGAAAGCCTTAGAAGGAAAACATTGTCATATTGGAATGTTTTGTTAGCTGAAAAAAGTAATTCAGAGAGATTATATTCTCATAAAATGAAGAGTTACTATATTTTTCTTCACTTAATTTTTAATATAGAGAGCGAGTGAAAGAAAAATACTAAATTTGAAAAATCTTTAGTAGGTTCTGTCCTCAGATCAGCATACTTTCAGCTTCTGCCTCTGGCTTGCGCCTGTGCTTCTAAAATGGTGAGGATGATGCATTCATAAATGAATATCATAATATAGAGTGTATCATTATTCATAAGTCAATTTTTATTTATATAAGGAACTATACTGTAATGACATTTATCAAGCACTTCATAAGAAAACATGCACTGTTCCTTGGTTTTGCCATATTTATTTGAGTTTGAGGAAGTGTAGTCATATTTATACATTGTCACGAGCATACACACAAGGACCTTCAGTCTACTTTCATGTTCTCACTTTTAATTATTAAACTGTATTTTAAAAGAAGTTTTAGGTTTTATTTTTATAATTTTGAAATGCACAGAATATAATATGGAAAGTGCCACCTTAACTCCTGGCTACTCGTCTGTGTGGCCTTTCCACTGAACTTACACCTAGACATCATTACCAACCAATAGCCAGAGTTTGCCTTCAGGTGCACAGGTGAGGTGCATAATATGGATGTTGACGATGGTATATAGCTTATACTCTCTAATGTAGTTCATAAAATCATATTTACTATCTTGAAAATCCTCTGTATTTTGTATATTCCATATCACAAACCTCTGATGACAAGCGATTTTTTTTTTATCTTAACGGTTTTACCTTTTCCAGAATGCTATACTGTCAGAATCATAAATTCTGAACTCTTTGCAGGTTGGCAGATTTCATTTAACCAGGTTTATTCCTGCTTTTTATGGTTTGATACCTTGTATCTTTTTAGCATGGAACATTTTTTTCTATTTTTCCAACTGTACATGTTTCTTTATCTGTTCACCTGCTGCAGTATGTTGCCATTGCTTTCCAGGTTTGATAAGTATGTTACTCATCCCTGTGTGTAGCTTTTTGTAGAAACATAAATTTTGAACTTAATGAGGTGGATACTATGATGTGTCATGACTGGATCATGCATTCATGTAGTTTTGTAAGAATCTGCCAGGGTGACTTGCTGTTCCGCTTTACAGTCTCATCAGCAATGACTGAGAAGTCATTCTACTTTTTGGTATTTGGTGATGCTAATGTTTTATATCCTGGCCATTCCAATGGGTATACAGTGTTATCTCATTTTAATTTTTAATAATTTACTCACATGTGATTTTGAACAATGAGTGTACAAATTTACAGGAAAATGATATTTGTATACTAGTGTGTCCTGCTAGCTTATTATAAGAGCCTAGCTATTAATTCCTGGCTTTTTTATAATGGATTCTATTGATTTTTTTTTAACATAGACAATTACATCATCTAAAAAGCAAAAGAACTTAATTTTCTATTTCCAAGTCTATGCTGCTGTGACTATTGAAGAGATTGTGTCTACTTGAGGCAAATAGAAACCACACCTATCTTACAGTTTACGGTGTGTATTTGTTGGCCAGCGAATGAGGGAAGAGCGTCTTTACAGCTTCTTCGTCTGGGAAAGCTCTCGCCTTCGAAATCCTCTATGGAGACCGATTTACTACGTTCCTCGGATTTTCATCACAAACGTCTTCCAGGCTCGACTTGCACAAGTGTACCCGCCAATGATCTTCAGTCACCCATATTCAGTCTCTGGTCTTTGCCATTGTTCTTTGAACAACGGAGATCAGCAGCATATTCTCACTGGCTGTCCTGCAGTCCCGGACTGGTGTTCTGCCTTGTGGCTGAGCCGCCATTGGACCCTCTGGCTCTTGTACATACAAGTCACCACCTTGGACTATCTCTTTCCTCGGACAGACTTGTTGCCTTCCAAATAGAGACTTTTTTCCCTTATAATTTCTGTCGATTCTTCATTTTGTAGAATCCAAGCTAATACAACTCCATTATTTCCTTCTTGTGTTGTTGATTAGCTTAGGCCTCTAGTATCATGGCAGAAGTGAAATGAGACATTTTGCCTTGTCTTAAGAAAATTCTAGTTTCTCACCGTTAAGTCAGATGACAATTTCACATATTTTGTATTTTTATATAGTTAATATGCTCCCGTTTTTTTCAAATTTCTCAGGTAGAAAAATACCTTCTTTAGTTTATAGCTAACACCTAAGAATTTAAAAGTTGTTCATACTAATGGGTTGTCATGTGATATTTCAATACAAGCATATATTGTGTGAAGTTTAAATCGAATAAAATATATGTTCTATTGAAGTATTTATCTTTTTTATTGTAAAAATAATGCCAAATCTTCCCTTGCTGCTTACTGAAATGCACAATATATTATTTTTATCAGTAGTGCACTTGTGTGAAGTAGCATACAAAATTTCTCTCTCAGAAATCATTGATCAGCCTCTCCTCATTCTACACTCTGAAATACTCTTCTTAGCAGGGAAATATCATTGCATTCTTAACTAGTATTTTGTCCAGTTCACATTTCATTATAATCTGAGTCATGTCGTGTGTTTCCTGTCTAATTGTACCTGGCTCATGTCACTATACATAATTATCTTCAGATTCATCATGCTGTGGCAAATGATAAAATTTAATTGGTTTTGTGATAAAAAATAATGCTCTGTTTTACATTTGTACAATTTCTTTGTTCAGTGTTCAACTGATAGACACTTAGATTTTCTCATATATTGTCTATTATAAATATGGTTGCACTACATATGAGAGTACTGATGTCTGCAACATAATGACTTTCTTCCTTTGGATTACACAATTGTAAGACTGGTGTATCATATGGCAGTTCTATAATAAATTGATATGTTGATTTTTAATGTTAATTCTATATTTTATATCTAGGCTGAATTGTTTATGAATTTGAATACATTTTGATGAATTCTTTGGAGTATTATATATAAGAATCTATCACTGCAAGCAGGGGCAATTTGAGTTTCTTTCACTAATTCGAATACTCTTTTGCTTCTTACTACGTGCTGGCTATGACATATGGAGCTTCATTCAATAGAAGTGCTCTAAATTGGTGTCTCTGTTTTCTTCCTGCCCCTAGAGAAAGTTTAGTTTCTTCTCTCCCAGGAAAATGTAGATCTGAGCTTATTATGTATTCATTTATGATGTTAAGGATAGTTCTCTGCTGCTTAACTCCATCAATATCACTGATATGTACACGCATTGCATTACATTTACTGTCATTTTTCCATCTAGGTGAGATGGTTAAATGTTTTTCTATCCTTCGTTTTTTTTTTGAAATGTCTGTACCATTAAATTCCATATTTTGAGCTATGCTTGTATCATTCTGATAAGTTCTATTTGATATTGGTGAATAATTCTTTTAATATATTTTTAGATTCTGTTTGCGAGTATACTATTAAAGATTGTTTCAAGAATGATCAACAAGAATATTGATACTAAGTTTTCTCTTGTGGATACATTTTTATCTGGTTTTAATATCAAGTTAAAGCTGTACTACTCTAATGTGGCTAGAAAAATTCTTTTCTCTTTTTGGAAATAATTTAAAGAAAATTTGTACTATTTCAGTTTTAAATATTTGGCAAAATTCTACATTGAAATCTTCTGTTATTAGTTTTTTTTCCTTTATTGAGAATATTTTATTGTTCATTCTATCTTGTTTCTAGCTCTTTGTCTGTATTTTCTATTTCTTCATGGCTCACAGTTGGTGAGGAGTATGTGCTCTGGTATTTGAATAAATCTAACGCAGCTCGTCATGTTGGTGGCACAAAATGCTTAATTAAAAACTCCTATTCTTTGGAGTTCCATGGACATAATTTTAGTGTCACTCTTTTTACCTTTGATATTATTTGAATTTTTCTTTTATTGAAGTTATAGCATTGTGCACAATCATAGTTGTTGGATCTTCTGTTTTGTTTTCCAAACAGTTTTCCAAGCTGCTCTTCAGTTTTAATTGTTGCTGTTATCATATCTACTTGTCCACGTATTTGCTTTTTCTTGTTTTTTCAAATCTATTAATGAACTCACCAGATGCATTCTTCATTTCTTTTAAAAGGCGTTTGATCACAGGCTAGCGAGGTTATCCATGTGTGTAATCAGAGAAGGATGATTCAGGGAATGATAATATCAGACAATTTATTGAATTATTAAAATCCTGTCTCAGTAAAAAAAGCCTAAACGATAAAAAAGAGCTGTAGGCTGCAGCTGATCAGTCCAAATATCACAAATCCAATCCACTGAAGAAAAAAAAAATGTGAAATCATTTTTTCCCCTTAAGTTGGACGAGATAGCTTAAAGGAGCCAGCGTTGCAGATTTACCTTTCTTTAGGTAAGAGACTATGAAGAAACAAGCTAGTGCGGATCTAGTACGGTATTGCTCGAAGACAGTCTTTGCCAATGAGAAAAGTAGACTCCAGCACATTTTTAAAAATGGTTACATTGTCCTTTTTCTGCCAGATGTAAAAAAGATTTTCCTCTGCTACTCCCTATGAGGCCCAGAAATTTCCTCGAGACACTGAATGAGTTTTCAGTGAGTTCGTTTCTTTCGCTGAGCCCCTAGTGATTCCTCAGTTGATTCATAACGTCTTTCCGTTTTTGTGCAGACTCTGATCGAGGGTTCTCTTCATTGGTTTCTGCCGTGATAAGTTGTAGTGTTCAGAAATTGTTTCTCTGTCTACCGTTTCTGTGGTGGTGAGGTGCCTGGGAACTCACTTCTCTGACACATCTTACAAGACTGGTTAATTTTTCAGTTAGTTCGGCATTTGAGGAAGAGTGACTTCCAAACTCCTTACATGCTGGACTGGAAAACTGAAGCAAACTAACTTTCAATTCTACATAACTTAAAACTTTAGTCCATTTGATTAGAATCTTTGCTGGTCCTGAACTCAGTATGGAGCCCAAATGGCCTTGAACTGAGAACAAATCCGCCTGCCTCAGCCTCTGGAGTGCTGGGATTACAGGCGTGCACGACCACGCCCGTTTTACGTGGTGCTGGGGAATCGAACGTGGGTACTTACCACCTGCATAGTGCTTGCTAGGGAAACGCTTTAACCTCTGAGCCATTCCTCCAGCCCCATAATAAGTTTCTTAAATTACCAGTTTTTTTTAAACATGATTACAGCTGATCTATGTTTATAAGCTGTAGAATGAAAGTATTTTCCCAACATGAGGTAAATCATACACACTTTGTGTTATATGAACTGTAAATATTCTCTATGCTTCCCTGATGTTTCTTACAATCTTTCAAAAATTGGAATAAATTTACCTGCAATTTTAAGTTTTAAATTATATAAACCAAAGTTTTGTATGTTAATTTCAGTTGTGATATTATTTATAAACACAATGGGAACACTAGGGTAGTTTGACTCAACATTGTATTCAATGTATATTTTCAATAAAATTGTGTCCTGAGACCTGAAAATACTAATTAGGAGATATATATATATATATATATATATATATATATATATATATATATATCCTGTCAGGTTCTGTGTCTTAGCAATGAGAAAGTCACCAATACAATATCATATCCTCATGAATAGTGTCACTGAAAATAAATTGATTGTTTTACTAGAGTTCCCTTGAATTTTAATGTTTCCTCATCTTACCGCAACATTCATTCATTAGTGTGAGAATTTTTCAGTATTTTTAAAGATAAAGTTCTCTAAGAGTGTATGCACACATATATATATTTATATTTTTAACCTAATTCTCTATTGGCTTCAATTGCATACAGTATGATACAGTTGAAGGATAGCAGCATTGTTACATAAGGAGGATGTAATTAATGTAAATGTTCACAGAATAACCTTACAGGGTCATCATTGTTCCTATATTTTTTCCTAACTCTTCGTATTCTCTATAACATGTAAGGAAATACAATGTTATCCAAGTTCATGTTACGCTCCATATTGGTTGATCCACAATCAAGTTAAAGACTGATTATAAAATATGCTTTAGGTATGATCAGTTCAATCATTAATTACTCCAAAGACATTTTATACTAAAATATTAACATAAAATATAAACAAAATTTCTTTTACTAAAGTGGTTTCTTGCAATGATGTACACATATTAAAGTACATGTCTTTAAGAGGTCATTTTTGCAGTAGATAACTTAGCTTACTTTTCAAAATCTGAAGTTTATTATTAATAAAAGGTGAAATAATAAGATGTTCAGTCACCCAGAGTGCATAGTGTAACGTCTTGGTTAAGTTTTAAGAGAGCTTCTAAGTTATTTGAACCAAAGTTTGCTTATTTTTCTTTAAATCACTATGCTGAAAAGTTTTCCTTGCTACTTATTTTAAAATGTGTAAAATAATACACAGTGTGCATGCAAATAAATATTAGAAGTTTTAAAAATTGTTTAATGTAAATATTATGAACATGAAAAAAACTAGCAAACTAACACTTGTCTTCAAATTTCAACATGTCTCTGAAATACATAATTCCTTTTGTTGATTTTTTAGAATTTCTACTTCTTTTCTCATAAGGCTTGTGTAAATATTTCTGCTGAAATATAACTGGAGTGAAAACATGTGCTGTTTCTTTTGTCTGGTATCATAAAGTATTATACAAATAAAATCAGTGTTTATATTAGAAAACACCCAAAAAAAGATTTCTTAATTTTTACCTTAATTGGGATTGTAGTAGTTAAACAATGATGTGTTATAAAACAGCACATGTTACAATAGCTAGAACTTGGAAGTCACCAAAATACCCATCAACAGACCAGTGGATACACAAACTGTGGTATTTATACACAATGGAATACTATGCATCTGTAAGGTCCAACAGTGTGGAGGCCTTTGCAGGAAAATGGAAGAAACTTCAGAACATCATGTTTAGTGAAGTGAGTCAGAAGCAGAAGGTGAAACATTGAATGGTCTCTCTGATATGAGAGACCCAGACCACAACTATCTCATGGAACTTCAGAAGAAAGACAGAGTGAAAGAGGGAGACAGGATGGGGGTGGAGGGAGGGAAGAGAGGGTAGGGGGAGGGACAAAAGGAGAGCAGGAAAGCCCTTGTCACTTGGACAAAAAAC
>PVKB01004867.1:14674-48328 GCA_004027205.1 Ctenodactylus gundi | reverse complement strand
GCACATGTGCACATTCAGAAATCATCAATGACATCAGTCCATCGACGACCAGTATAAACATCGTCTCATATATTCTAGTCAACAAATGTTGAAGCAGAAAGGAAAGTACATTTTCAGCTGTGAATTGTGATTATCTCTTTAATTAATAATGTTCTGCTTATTTTGAAACTAGCATACATGTGTAATTTTCGTATGATTATTCCCTTCCAGATGTTTATACTCATTTGATAATATTTATTAATAATATTAAAAAGTATACATAAACATGCAAATAATATATTACCTTGAATCATTTCAGATACTACCAGGATTATGATATTTATTTTTGTGTTTGTTTACTATTTGGATTAAACTGATATATTCATGTAGATATATTGATATTTTTCACAACAATAATCTTTTAAATGAATTATCATTCACACCTTAAGATAGGCTATGTGTGAACAATAATTCCTAAAAATTTCAGTGTGCTATATTGATATTCCTGTAGTTTTTCTTGCAATTTACACTATCTGTGGTTTGAGGAATCAAATTCAGGACTTGCCTATGTTAAGAAGATAACTGTTCTACAGTTGAGCTATACAGTTGAGCCATTACAGTTGATTTTAACTATGGCATAAGTATTTGCACATAATTTTTCTGTTATATTTTACATCTGTGACATTTCTTTGCCTTTTCTTCTGTAAGAATAATTGTGATCTCTTTGTTTCAAAAATACATAATAAAGAGGTTTTCGCAAATTAATCTTTTCTGACACATAAAATATATAATGTTCCAAATCTTTCTAGGTCACGTAAATACTTTTTGACATAGATATAGTTTATGGTTATGCATTTTCAGTTTTAAAGTAATGCTATGTTCTACAAATGAGTACTCTAAAAGTAATTTAAATATTTAATTCAAAATTTTATCATATAATAAAGCAATAGAAAGCAATTATAGGAGTGAAAAATAAACTATGAAAGTAATTTTATAATGGTGATGTTTCTGCAAAAGCAACTAAAATATTTTTATCTCCTTTTATCTTTTGGGTGTGAAATGTGTCCAAAGCTTCTTGCATTTGGATTTAGTTTGATTTCTATGGAAGCACAAGCTGTAGGAAGATTGATACTCTCTTAGTCTCCAGAAATCATCTCTCTCTTCCCTCACTTAGCAATCTGTTTGCATGTTGTGAAGAGCCTTTCTCTGACTAGATCCCTGCCATGTGCTTTTATGATTGCCAGAAGCCCAGGAATGGGCTATGTGAGAGATTCTGAACCTTTGCGTTATAATAATTCTTTCCTCCTTTAGGTTATGAGTGTCACATATTCTGTTGCAGCATAAATAAGTAACTAGGATGATACTTTCTGTTAGTACTGCTAGCAAACATAGGCAGAAGCGATTACATTAATACACAATTAAAACCACTTGAATTATCAGAATATCCACGTTCAGAGTGCAACCAGGTGAGGCACACACGGTAGGAAATTGCTCAATCCAGGGGTGATCCCAGGGCAAGTAGCGTCATGGAAATAAATGATTTGGATATTATGAATGACATCACAGAATACCTATGTCAGATATATTAAAGTTAGGGCAACCTTTTTTTCCACTTTAGTATAGAAAATACACACGACAGAATGGTTATTTTAGGTAAAGAACAATTCTGGTTCCAGACTGGAAGATGCACCGTGCAATATTGTGGGTAACTCATTCATGTGAATGAGATGGAGTTGCCATTTGAATAAAATAAATAATGTCTTACGTCAAACCACATTTCATAAGAAATGCCTGAGGGACAATACTCATTACTCATCATGATTTGATGACATTAAAAGAATATCCATTAAATACCTATTTCAATAAAATAAATGTGTCTATTAGCCAACCACTATTACCCAGATTACATCTCCTCAACTATGAGAACTATCTGGTAGAGAAACGCCTACTTTTCCTTCTTACTAATTGCTACTGGGTTGTACTAAAAGTGGTGACTTAAGTTTCTGAAGTGAGAAGTTAAATTTTATAGTTTTTGTGTGTGTATAAGTGTGTGTGCGTGCATGTGTGTGTGCGTGCATGTGTGCGGGCGTGTGCGTGTGTGTGCGTGTGTGTGTGTGTGTGTGCGTGTGTGAAGCCTGATCAGTAGTGTTTGTTTTGGGCAACACATTCACTCATCTTCAGCTTTTTAATAATGATTTATTATTTTGTTTTCAGCAAAATTCCACCTATACATATTATATGTAATATATATGATTTTATAAAGTTGGAAAGCCAATAAAATTATTTCTATGATTTCAAATAAACTCCTTATATAATTATCAATACACCCTCGTTCTTGAATGCCTTACGATACAGCTTGACATTCTAGACTCAGCACTCACGATCATAGACGAATTCCTTAATGTGGCTCAGCAGCCATGACTATTTTTTTTAATTTTCACAATATTCTTTTATTATCATATGTATTGAAAAAATTCAAGTGCTTTATCAACATATACAGAATTTTAAGCCACTTAAGAACAGGTTCAAAATATATTTGATGATTTTCTTCAAGTTGAAATAATCAATATTTTTCTGCATATCAAATTCATTTTTGATTTTTAAGTTACTACAATGTAGAAAATGACTTTTAGTGGGAAAATGCCTCCTTTATCCTTTAGTATAAAATCATTTAAAATGTTCACTTGGCTTCATTAAAACCTCAAAATGTTTGGATTCCACATTAATAGCGAAGGCATCCAATTTTGTTTCCCAATGTATATTTGGGTAGAATACTATTGAAACATGTCATTTTATGCAGCGAAGTTTAACCAGCATATCATGTGTTTAAGCACCAGATTCTCCTATCTTCCTTTTTAATGATCACTTACCATTGTATTTAATTCACAATTGACATCAATACCTTGACATAATTATCTTTATCAGTATTGTAATAATTATTATTGCTATCCCCTCTTTCCTGGGCCATTTTAATAATCCCTGTCCTCAGGCCTGACATTGATTATTTCATTAAATAGAACAAATAACAGGAAGAGTTACTGCTGTTGCCTTGTCTGCTTTACACAGGAGAATTTTGATTATCCAAGGTAATGAGGTCCCAGAGCGCGAGAGATAATCACGTCGGATTACGTATCTTGGGGGAATCGTGCATGGCAACTTGTTCACTCTTTTGTATGTTCAGAAAGCTGCCATCTTTATTGCTGATTTTAACTTACCATCTTAGCTTAATTTCAAATTGCTAATATCCAGTTTGACGATTATTATTAATCATTTTTCATGGTTCTGAAATATACCATAACTTCTTCTCTAACTAAAATTTTATTTTTATACGAAATGTCTCTGTAGATAATTGTGTTTCCTTACAGAATATGTAAGAAATATATATATGTATGTATATATTTATGTATAAAACACTTTCAGAAAAATCAATATCATTTTTACAAAAGTAAATTTATGTCTATTTTATTTTAAAATGTAAATTATTCTCAGATCTAAGAAAGGATTTCAAAGCGATTTATCAATGGTCTTGACACTCAACCTCCTCACAGAACCACGTACTTGTCCATTTCAGAGGGAAAAAGTTGGAGACATTAGAGGTCAGCAGAAATTTTTTTTTTCCTTTTAGATTTCACATGACTGGCACAAATTATCAGGGCTTTCAACCAATGAAATAGAAGATGGGTGTTGTGATTCTGCTAATACCTTTACGGCTGTTACTTTCCTCTCCCCACCAAAAATAAATAAATAAATAAAAACAGAAACACAATATAACAAAACAAAAAGCATTTGGTAAGGTCAAACAACTACTAGGACACATTGACATCTTAACAACCTCACTCAAATGCTTCCTACCTGACCTATTTGAAAAAAAGATCACATGTGAAATACTTTGCTATTAAAATAAAGGTGATTAAAATAAAATAAGGAAGATTGCAATTGTAGCCGTTGTTGGAGCTTGTGACAGACAGTGAAAGCAAAAACCTTCAAACCATCTTTCATTACATGATATTTAAAAAATATTTCTCAGTTTAAGCTGTGTGTTGTTATTTGACTAAGCAATTTTATTTTACTCATGTGTGAATTTGTGACCCTCTTGCCTCAGTCTCTGGAGTAGCTGAAATTATAGGTGGGCATCACTGCTCCTAGCTTGAATAAGCAATCTTAAAATTGTACTACATACATTAGTACCCTGGAAATATTTCATATAATCGTGATTTTATATATCATGTATGAAATGGAAGGTGGATGCATGAGAATCTAGTCTGTATTTTTTCTGAATATTGCTTAAAATAGCGTTCTGTGGATGCACAAATTAGCCCACAACACGGAGCTGCCAGTGTCAGACCGAGAATAGGATCCCAGGTACCACCTTGCTCCCCGTAGTTAGACTAGGGAAAAGAACAAACAAACAAAACCCAGTTACCTAGAACTGTGGAGAGATATTCATTGTAAAATGAAGCGTGCCCCCACCACTCTCAAAAGAAGGCAATGAAAGGCAATGAATATTTCTCTTCCTAGAATGAGCAAAGGGACTCCGGAACTCCACTGGCACACTGACAGGCTTGCCTCCCTTAAATGTGGGTAAAATGAATTACATCTGTCTGTCATTCCTGAGAATGTGACTTTGTTTGGGATAAACAGATATAGATGTGCTTTCAAAAATGCTGGAGAGCACACCCATGGTCCCAGCACTCAAGGAAGGTAAGGCTGGAGGAGTGCTGTATGTTCAGGCTCCGTTTGGGATACACGGTGAGTTCAGGAGCAGACTGGACTATAGAAGGAGACCCTGTGAAAACAAACACACAAACAAACAAACAAACAAACGAAGCCCTACCTCCACTAGTAGGAGGGTAGGACTAGGGTGGTGGAGGCCAAATATCATTCTCATAATTAGGTAATTAGGTGAGAATAGCGATGCCATCTCAAAAGTGATGTTTGCAAAAGAAAGGAGAATGACAGGTAGCAGAGATTCTGGGATATCAAACAGCTTGATGGCTGAAGAGCACCCCTGACATCACAGAGATGCACCAGAGGACCTCATATCCCCTGCAGAAGCCTGAGAAGGGGCTGCCCTTTGGCTCCCTTTGGCTCCCGTGACGGCAGCAAAGACAACACCTTCAGGCAGTGGGTCAGGTGGGTCCGTGGATCTCAAGTGGGCCTTCAGGAACTTGAAGCTTTTGTAATCGTGGAAACACCATTTAAGAAAACAGTTCAGAATCCTTAATAATAATAATAATAATAATAATAATAATAATAAATGTGTGTTAGATGAGTCTCTATTTAGGATGATTTAAAAATGACATTATCATGGGTTAATTTGCATGTATCCATCCTTTAAAGGCATTTTAACTAGACTGCAGGAGTATCTTCATATGAGTTAAATTTCAAAACTGCTGCTTCAGAATAACAAAAGGCAACTTCAACTAAAAATGCTACTATATTGGAAACTGCTTAGAGGGAGAGGCCAAGTGTTTTTCCCTGCTTTGTTTCTGCTTATCAAATACTGTGCTAGTGATAGCCGTGGCTTACGGTTTCTCTGATAAAGATTATTTTGAAGTTTCAGATCAGAAGCCTCTGAACACAGGTAGCAGGTGTCTCCTAAATTCCGAGGCTTGAATGTTCCCAGTTTGTCAGTGACCTAAAATCCTACAAGTCGAACTACTTGTGATAATATAACCTTGTTATTTTTAAATTTTATAAGCAACAAAATGTGCTTGCTAAATTGTACTATTTCTTTAAATCTGTTGCCTAGAAAATACAAGTGAAGCATTCATTAAATATATCCTTAATATTTTTGCCTAAATTTAAATACTCCTATAAAAAAACACGGTGAACTTAAAATATAACACAAGGAAATAAATGAATTTAATTTTGAAACTATGCTTTTAAATTCATAAATTATCCATATGAAATTCATGTTTATATGCACAAATCCTTCCAATTCGTTTTCTACAAATTATTTTAATTTTTATAATTTATGCAGTATGTTTGAATGTAATATTTTACAAATTATTACTTACAAGTATTTTGCATATTTATTATACATAGTAAAAACAGTGTAAACTTTAAATAATAAAATTACTTACTGGGATTAATCTGAGCTCTCACAATGTAATTTTTAAGGTAGCATATTTATTTCTCATAAAATAACTTGTATTTGCTAGCTTTTAAACATAAAAATTCTACTGTATTTTTTCTTGTGCTAACTTATTCTGTGAAGTATACTTATTGCTTTAGAATGATTGTAAATTTACATGCACTTAAAATAAGTAATACAGAAAGATCCTAATTGTGCTTCGAACAGTTGATAGTAACATCTAGGGAAGTAAACAAGGATATTATCATTAATGCGAATGTACCTGTCAGCACAGAATTCTTCACACTTGTTTTTATTCACTGTATGCAGCTCTCTTCTGCCTCGTGTGTTCCTACAAACACCTCTGTATTCGATTGCACACTTTTACTGTTACAGTGATAGTATATTAATTGCTTTATATAATGTGACCATTAAACATGGCTCTTTATATTCAACAAAGCCATGCATCAATTAAATTGTTATGTTTATCTACTGAGAAATATTTCACAAAATAGCTGTATCGCAATTTCTTAAATCATTCATCACTAAATAACTTATCAGCAGTTTGAACATTTTGCAGAGAGCTGCTCTAGACCTCTGCATCTTGGGCTTGTGTGTTTTTGTGTGTGTGTGTGTGTGTGTGTGTGTGTGTGTGTGTGTTCTAATAATTTTAAGACAGTTCTCAAGAATGTGATTGCTTGACTGCATACTTACCTTCATAAAGAATGGCTACACTGTTCTCCAGAGAGGCTGTGCTATTCAACTTTTTCAAAACAGTATGTGACTGAATCAATTTCTTTGTGATCTCTCAATGTTTCTTGGTTACATTGCTTATTTTAGTAATTTTATTTTTATCACTCTTTTCTTAGTAATATCTACATTTGATTTTAATCTGTATTTTCCTAGTAGTGATCACGTGACTACTTTTTCATGTGCTATGTATATCGTCTTTATTACTTGAAGAAAGTTGTTGTTCCTTCCCATTTTATAATTTCTTTTTTATGGACTGCTTACAATTTTCAATACAATTGTTTGAATAATAACGTTACCTGCTTCTTCCCCCATTTTGTAGTTTGCCTTTCCTTGCCGATAATTAGACATTTCATACATCAAAAATTTGATTTTTGCTTGTTTTGAATTTTGATAAACTTCAATTAAAATAGAGTTCAATTCTTCAAATTTTTCTCTTATGAATCCTGCTCTTACAGGCAAAGCTATGAACCACTTATCTACATTTCAAATTTAAGATTTACTCTTAACTTTTTAAAATTACTAGCACTTTAAATTTAGCTTTTGAAATAACTCATTTTGAGTTAATTTTTGAATGTAGTCTGTGAATTTTTTCTTTCTTTTCTGAATCAAGTAGTGCACCTATGTGACTATTCTTTTTACGTCAGAATACATTAAATTGAACTGTTAATTTACAAATAGTTAACGATCCTTCTGCTACAGTTTGGATCTGGTACCCCCCAAAAGCTTTGCATGGATACAATTTGGATATAGTGGGATAACTGTGGAAACATGTGCTGTTGGGAGGTGGGGCCTGGCTAGATGCATTGGATTCGGGGGGGTTTAACCTGGCGGGATTGTGCCATCTTGTTGATAGTAGAAGACAGCCAAGGCAGAGCTTCCTGGGGTGTGTTGTTGACTTGTGGCAGGGAGAGTGAGGGGGAGACGTTCACTCTACGCGTGGGGTGGTGGGAGGAGCAACTGAAAGCTTGAACTAGGTGAGGCAGGAAGAAGAAACACTGTACTGGTTTTACCCTTGACAGGTCTAGCAGCATCTTAGGGTCCAAACATTTGCTTCCGCTTCATTTAGTTTTCCCTCTGCAATGCTATGAGCAGTTCTCCAGGCTCTGCCATGTGCTTCTACCCTTGTCCGCTGACCATGAATGGCCTGTGTGAGACCTTCGGAAACTGTGAGCTGACATCCTTCAAGTTGGGGATGTCAGATATTCTGTCAGAGCAATAGCAAAACCTGTAGAACTCCTTCCTTCCCCAAAGCTACACTTCGTTATGGCATATGCCAAGTTCCAAACATATTCCATAAGCATAATTATTCATAATTTTATAAAATATATTATACCTATGTTCCTGAGAAAATATTGTTGTATGATATTTGTATACTTTGGTTTTGGAATCATATAATCCTATTTTGCAAAACAAAATTTAAGTGTTATTTCTCCTATTCTGGATGATATCTTATAGATCTATTTATTAAGTAATTGGAGAAATTCATTGCAACAATCTGATCACGAAATTTTATTTTTGAGTTTTCATCTACACAGTTAAACTGTAGAACATGCTACCCACAGGATATGAGGATGCCTGTGTTAATACATCTTGTGTGTATTTATTTTGATGTTGCTATTAAGTTTTCTATTCATAGTTATTTATAAAAAGAAAAGAAAAGTACGAATCTTTTTGGCTTTAACATTTCATTGATTATTCATGTGTCTGGGTATTTATTTTTATTTTTCTCTGCTAGTTTTCTCTTAGTTTTCTTTGTCAACTTTGTTAGTGTGATGGTAAAAGATCTACCAAATTTACTTATAGATACCAAATTATAATACGATACTGCATCTACTAAAAATATCAACTTTTCATTTGTTTTTTTTATTTGTATGATTTCTTATACAAATGGGCATGCTTACCATTTCGTTAATTCTATGATATTTACATTAGATTTCAAACTTGTTTTATGTTTAAAATTAGGATGAATTATTCATGTAATTCATTTGGAAAATGTATGAATGGTTTTAAAAAATGCTGCGCTCTCTGAAAGAAGACAAAGATAAAACACATATAAGTTTACTTAGGTAAATTCTAGGTAGAATAAAATTTGTCCACACTGGCAGAAAACCAAGCAACAGACGCCTGGATTTGAAAGTAGAGGTCTTCCAACCAACTCTAATTCTGCTCTTGATTTTACACTTTCTAGCTTCTAGAACTAAGGCCAATAAGGATGAGTCTATAGGTCTTTCAAAGAGAAGGATTGTAGGGAAAGCTTTAATTGTAAAGAATTATAATCAGAACATAGGGAGAAAATGGACATTAAAATTCATATAAAATAGCAATAAGACAGAAATGACGGTACAATCCTGTAATCTCAAATCTCAGTACTCTGGGAAGTTGAGGCCAAATTAAAAATCCAAGCCCAACACGTGCAATTCAGATATCTAGGGAAAAAATGGAGGAAGGCTGATCATGTAGCTCAGTACCACAATAATTTAAAAAGCAAATAAATAAATACACACATAAATAAGTAAATGAATAGCTATTCTTGTGAGATCTCAAGGGGATGTGAAAAAAAAAAAAGATATGGGAAACTCAAGGAAAATTGCCACACACTTTGTAAAATTGCAAAAAAACCTGACTGAATAATATCTGTATCCATTTGTAAAAGTTGAATCTTCCACAATGAAGTAGAAAAATCCACAGGAAAAAATTCTCTTGACTGCTAATAATAAAATGCAAAAAATAAACAAATGTATCCAGTATAGAATTAATAACTAAACAAAGAAAAATAGATTTGGAAATTTCTCAGCCTAGTCATATTGTAGAAAATGAAAACAATGATAGGAGTTAAAGTCTTAGAACTATGGATTCCTGAAGCGGTCATTCAAAATTGTTACAGAGATTATCACAGGTGGAAGATGCACACTGCTATTCATCTATTCATCTGGATAATGGGAGAATGGCCCCAAAGGCTGTGTCTTCAGGATTGTCTTAGGCAGCTCCTCTGTAGGGCACAAGCAGCACATTCAGGCTGTGCTCAGGTGCAGCAGTGTCCATCAGGAGCCACAATGCAAAAGTCTGAGAGCATGGATGCCTCTACCTAGATTTTCTACCCACTCCCATTTTTAGTGATGTGTGTGTGTGTGTGTGTGTGTGTGTGTGTAATATAATGATTGCATTTAGCTTGAGAATCTTATGCATGTATATCATGACATCTTTACAATCCATTCCCCTTTCTCTTTTTGACCTTCCTCTATCTGTTTTTCAAAAGACATTATGGAGAGTCTCAAGGCTCACTCACACATGTGCTGTATAGTGAGGCCAGTGCAAAAGCTTACATTAGTACAATGCTCCATAGATCAGGAGGAACAGGGTCACCACACACAATCTCTACTAGAGTCATCCACCTGCAAGGTTGGTAACGTGGTTGAGACTCCAAGCTGGTAGAACCGCTGGCTGTGCTTTAGGCTGGTGTGCACGTTCAGCCAGTGCGAACTGATGTGGTGAAACCCCTACCTCCTACACTTTTAAACTGACTGATCATTGAATAAAACAGTGATGCACGTTTGAATAAAATATTGTATATTTTATGCAAAGTTTAGAGTAAATGTGGGCTTAATATGCTCATTTAAAAGCAGTAGATCTTTTCACTGGTGGCATAAAATACGACTGTATAGAGTTATGTAGAATTTAAAAGAGCTCCAGCAATCAATGGTATTAGGAAAATTTGCTAAGGCCTAACCAAAGTTATTAAAAAAAAAAACACCATATAGATTATACATTATACAACAGTAAGATAAGAGCAAATACTTGTGAAACACATTATTATACTTAAGAGTATTTAATAAAAGAGTATTTCGGTTTGATTATTTCTCTTTTTATCACATTCACTTTAGCATAATTTGTATACTGTAAAATACACAGTAGTCTAATCTCTACATCAATGAAAAATGTACTGTTTAGCTATTTATACATAGATTTTATAAAAGGATCATAATATTTTGAATTTTTGTTTAACATTTTGCTTGTTCATGCTACTGTGATACTTTGTTCTGGCAGATATCATGATCTTTCACTCTTAGCAAAACATTAAATTATTCCTATTTGGAATAATGGAAATCATCAAATACTTATTGCAAGAAGAAATGAATAACAAAATTATTAAATATATGAATAAACTCCTTCTGAGCTAACATAAAAATAGTAGTTTTGTTATATGTCAATATAAGAGTTTAACCTACTGGAAAAATTGACAATGTCTTTTTTTTCTTCTTCTTCACCACAGTGAAATATCTGCACATTCAGATTTGCGTTCTTTCTGCTCATCTCTACTACTAAGAAAGATAAATGGAGACAGTATTTCCTCTTTTTGCTTCTGCCCTATTTCTGACCACAAAAACTGTCACTGTGATCTATTAACATCATGGATATCTTTCTCCAGTCCAAGTGACAAAGATGCTATTTTTTTTTAAATAAATTCTATCTTTTTGTTACAGGCACAATGAATGATTAAAGGTTTTGGCACTGTAAATTACTAAACCTTTGTCTAAGAATATCGGTGATCTTAAAGTTGACTTATTGTGATAAGAAAAAAGTAGGGATTTTACCTTGTTAACTCAAAATGTACAAGATATGATATGCTGGGTCATAATGAAAGGTAGGGTTATTCTTTTTCTATTTCCAGTGAAAATTTCTTTTATGGAACTGAGAAGTAAATCATTCCAAGTCCAACTCTTGGGAAAGGAGAGAATATATTTAGTGAAAGAGTAAAGTTTTTCAATCTCCTCTTACAAGAAATTTTTAAGTATGTCCAGTTTTTATTTTCTTGCTTTCATGTTTCATAGATGAAATTAAAATAGAACATTCGTATATAACTATCATATTTACTATATTCATCATTTTAAAATTATTTTTGAGCATTCTATTTAGGGACATATTTAATCGATTGATTTTGTCAAATATTTGGCCAAATTTTTTTTGAATAACATGTTATAATACCATATGATGATTTATATTATTTTGATTTTACTTACATTTGCTGTTATTATTATTTCAATGCAACAAACACATTTAAAAATTTTTGAAAATAATATAACCTTTGGTCTAAATCAGGAATAATGTCCAAGATTGATGTAGATTTAAATTTGTGAAATGTTACTATCCTAATTGGAATAAGAACTAATTCATCATCTTAAATTTTCTTATGCAAATACAAGATTAATACTTTCATACAATATTTCATCCCCCAGACCTCAACTATGCTGAATATGATGCATCTGTACCATTGGTTTGCTTTTTATTTAAGGCTTCTAGCCCAAATAGAATGCGATAAATTACATAAATGGTAACAGAAATGTGTGAAGTTTTTTTAAACCAATTTTTAGCAGTGGATTTTTTTTATTCAGGTGAGACATAACCCGTTGTCACTCAGATTTATCTGTTTTACCAATATAACAATATTTCATATACTGATATATATATATATATATATATATATATATATATATATATATATATATGGAGAAGGAATGGGTGGTCAATGGAAGTAAAATTCATATGTTCACATGTTCAATCTCTCCTCCTGTATTTCAATTAAGAGACTACTACAACACCTAAAATCAATATAATAGCTTATCAACTAAGAACTTCTGTCTATTAAGTATGTGGTGATTTCATTAGCAACCTGAAGTATATTTGTATTCAAGTATTCATCACCAAAGTCCATTCTATGTACTTTATAGTTTAATTTTCATGGAGAAGTCAAGTCTCGATTTGATTCTATTTCTTTTGATTTTGAACTAGTCTATGATCTGCTTGATCAATAGAGCATATGAGAAATAATGTTATGAGATTTTGCTGGTAACTTTAGGAGATCTTTTAGTTTCTATATTGTCAGAGTTAGCATTTTTTTCCTATGGATATAATGACTTGGAAAACCTAGAATGAATTGCTACATCACTACTAAAAAGAAAGACTCAGATATCCCAGGAGAACCAACTCTTTATTTAACCAGCAACTAAATGCAGAACCATGAGAGAATTTAGGTAACATGAGCAAACCTCTACTTTGCACATGATGGATGATTTTCATGGCATTTCGACTGGCCAAGTGCACAGTGTAATCTTAAGTACTGTGTGTCTATTAAGTTAGTCAGTAGTTTAAAATAATCAGTGAATTTAGAAATATTATGACTTCTGCAATTGACAAGGCTTCAAATACTTCGTAATGCAGCATTGGTACTCAGGAGTGACCCCACCTATGTATGTGAATTATTTCATTTAAATGTATTTATAGGATGTCAAAAGAAAACATTTGTTGATAAGTAGTAGGGCATTTCTCTCAGGTCATTTTAAAAACAGGGGAAATAATTTACTTATATTAAGTGTGCATCCAAAGTTACAGGCACCAAAACTGGCAGATCCAGTCAGAGTAATATTTTAAAAGTTTCTTTTTTGGTTTTTTGAATTATCATCCAGAATATTACTTTCTCCTTATGAGCAGTTGTGTCACAGTCATAACTTGGCTGTCAGGAGTAACTGGGAGTGAGACTCTCTTATTAAGAGAAACTGGGAAAATATTCCTCCCAGAAAAAGAAACTTAAAATTTTTCTAGAAAAATCATTTTTATCTCATTTGCGCTGTGGTCCCACTCTTAAAACTGTCACTAAGAAAGTACGTAGAATTGCTTTGGTGGGATAACTTGATAAAGAGAATTCTTCAAATTTGCATGGGACAGTTTCTATTCCATCACTCAGGTTATCCAGTCAAAAAGTAGAGGCCTAAGGACATGAAGGACAACAACCTTGATGTAGACAAATGTTCACAGTAGTCTATTCAGGCTCTCTGAAGGCCTGCGGCAGTCAGTGCGTGAATCATGTTAATCTGTGTAGAATGGCCAATATCTCTATTCGTTCTTAAATTTAGATCAGTTAGCCTGTCTTGGATTATGTCTTTCTCATATTTTTTGTACAAAGATTCATATGCGTAGACTTTGAGGCATGTTTATAAGTGCAAGAAAAAAAAAATCTTACAAGTACATTGGACAACAGGCTCCATTACCTAGCTATGTATTTCACATCAGTGAACTCGATTATCTTGTTAGCCAACTTCCCTGACCCCATTAAATCCAGTTCTACACCCCGATTTTAAAGGGAGGAGTAAG
The DNA here is from genome assembly GCA_004027205.1 of Ctenodactylus gundi. Lineage (NCBI taxonomy): Eukaryota > Metazoa > Chordata > Mammalia > Rodentia > Ctenodactylidae > Ctenodactylus > Ctenodactylus gundi. Next base: position 34,374 of record PVKB01004867.1, on the reverse strand, counting down.
CTATATAAGCTGTACCAGCCATTGGGGTGTTAATTAAATATGTTCAACTTTTGGAAGCGCCAGAAATTTATGTGTATGTGTGTGTGGAAGATCAGTGCTCCACTGTGTACAGGTAACCTTATTTTTGTATTCATTGGTCTATTGATGAGAATTTCGGCGTTTTCTACACTTTATTTTTTGTTAGCTGTGCTTCTATAAACTTCGGTGTACATGTATCTTTGTTATGTGTTGCTTCTAAATGTTTCTGAATGATTCTTAAGAGAGTCATCACAGGAACAAACAGAATATTTATTTTCAGCCTTTTGAGCAATCTCCATATTGCCCTCCATGGTGGCTGTACCAGTTTACAGTCTCACCATCTGTGTGAAGGGATTTCTTTTCCCAACAACCTCATCAGCACTGATTGCCGTTAGAATTCTTGATATTCACCATTGTCTCTGGGATAATATGACATCTTAGTGACGTCTCAATTTGCATGATTTGCATTTATCTAATGCCTAAGGGTGTTCAGCACCATTTCCTATACTTACTGGCTATTTGCTTCTAACATCTGCAGAGACCTTTCCTTGTCGTCTTATACACAATGGCAATGCCTTCACAATTACCTTCCTCAACCACGGTCAGTGAAGGACAGCGTAGGGACTTGAAACTTACAGTCATACCAAGTTGCGAGGAGTCTCTGTGTTCCAGGAACTGGCTTTTTTTTTTCTTTGAAAAAACGACTTAATCCCTGTTAACCCTACTTTTCTCTTATACAATAAATGAGATAAAGAGCATCTGTTTATCATTTTTGTTTGGGAATTGACTGAATTCCTAAGTTAACACCTATGTAGCCATATGTGGTGACTATACAAAGACTATTACTGTGCCGTATGTATCACACATACAATATACCACAGTTGCAATTACTCACATGCCAATGTTTAGATTAATTTTTATCAAGGTGTAGATTTTTATGGTTTGGGCACCATCACATACTTATTGATTAAGAATTTTATTCAGTGGAGTCATGGGAAACAAAATAAAAGCAAGACCACCTGAGCCGCAGAGAAACATGGACAAGCAGTTGTTAGAGACAACACTGTAATTTGCTCGGTCAACTAGATTTAAGATCTCTGAGTAATTGTTTAGCACTCCCTCTTCTCCACAGCCAATTAATTCCTAAATCCCAGGTTTCTGTTCTGTAAACTCTTTCCCATCTGTCTTTCCTCAGATTTTCAGTTTTGTCATCCTAATGCTGATCTACTTTAACTCTTTATTGTCTCTGCTCTGTTTTTGAACATGCCTGGTGATTTACCTTTAACACAAGGATATATTAGGTTTTTAAAAGAACCTCCCCAAACTAAGGCTTCCCCAAGAAGGAACAATCATCTTGTACAAAACACATTGTAGTTTAAAGCAATAAGGGACACTACTCCTGTTAGTTCATGCAAACATCTTGTTCTTTTGTTAAGGAACCTCTCTCATACCTACCAGAGCTGTTACCCTTGCAGCACCTCAAGCTAAATAAATGTCTGTATCTTGCTTTCTAACTCTGATTTTTTTTAAATTTATCTATTCCTTATATTTTTTTGTGTGTGACAATGAGTCAAGAACCTACTCTGCGGGCCACATTGAAATTCCTACCTTCTATTTGGAACACCTCCTTGAGTCCCATTACAAGAAAAAAAAAAGAAAGAAAAGAAAACAGAAGTATTTTCCTTCATTTTATTAAATCTTTACTCCAGGTTCTTTTCCATTGGTTTCTCTGGCCTTCAGATTTATAGAACAAGCGGGTTTTGTTTGGGGCACTTGGAGCAATGATGCCATCTTTACATTTGTGCTTGCAATTCTGACCCTCTGCTGTATGCTGGTCCATTGAAGAAAATGGAAAGGCAGGTAAAGATGACGCTCTTCTCTCTGTGTTAGGCTCTTACTTAGACCTTCAGAGTAAAATAATAAAGGCTTGGTTGCAAGCTCTCTCCAGCTCAGCTATGCGCTTGAGTAACGGTGGTGTCCCTCTTCTTAGTGTTTTCTCATGCTGATAGACATATTAAAAAAAAAATCACTATAGTTGAAACTGCCCTGGGTTATATGTGCCTGGATGACTTGGGTCTTAGTTTACTCAATTCATCTTACATTATTCATTCTTTTATAATAAAAATTCACTAGGTAAGCCTGATTTTTTCTTTGAAAATGCCAAAATTTACTTTTAAAACAACATCACTGCACTGGTCCTGGCTCCCCAGAATTCTGTTCTTTCTTATTTTTTTTTTTTTTCTTTAATGCTTAGATTGGACTCAGGGGCTTTGCACTGAATGATAGCCCCGGTCATTTTCTTTTTTTGACTTTCCCTGGAGACAGTGTCTTGCTAAGTTACTAAATTACCTATGAAGATTGGCCTCTAATTTGCAAAACTTTTGCCTCACCCTCTCAAAATGTTGGAATTACAGGCCTGTACCACTGGGCCAGGGTTCTCTGTTTTCTTATGTATCAGGATATACTGGGCGTTTACAAGACAAAACATTGTTTTCCAGAGCAGTCTTCTCTAGTCCTCATCTACAAGTAAAGTCTCTCCCAACCCTCTTTCCGTTTATAGTTTTGCTTCCTTTCTTTTTTTTTTTTTCATTACTGTGCCCTAAATATGAAGGCAACATGTCGGGTAAATAACATTTGCATGATTAGTGTTATTATGAGCAAGATATAATGAGTAACAAAGTAACTAACCTGAGAAGAAACACACTGGTTTTGCGTGCTACAGATGAATTTTTCCATTACCTATTTTCTAAATCATTAAATGGGTTGTAAATGTGTTATTTCTGTTTTACGTATTACTTTTTGTTTTATCATGTGGTTACATTCCGGATTCATTATCCATTGCGCTATTATTAAATAGTCATTTTATTACTTCAAATACCACTCAATAGTAACAAAAGCAACTTGTCAAATATTCTTAAGCATTATATTGAGTATCATTTACAACATAGATTGATTCCCATCACCATATTTAGGTTAATGTTGTCTGAATTAATGTTGAAACTCTGAAATTTATTAGCTAAAGGAATTATTAAATTGCACAGGCTTCTTTATGTCTTTTTTCTTTATCAATTATAATAAAAATGAGAGCACTAATTAATTTATAGATTCTTTATAAAAGTTAAATGATTGATGTAGAGAAATCAATTGTAAGAATACCCATCACATGATAAATATGAAAACAGTTTTCTTCTTACCTGTGTGAGTTTATAAACTTAATTTTAAAAAAGGAAAATTGGTTGAATGCGTTGGCACGTGCCTGTAACCCCAACACATTGGGAAGCTAGGACAGGAGGATCAGAAGCTTGAGCCCTGTGTGGGCAACTTAGCAACTTGAGATCCTGTCTCACGATAAAAACAAAATAAAATTTAAAAAGGGATGAGTCTCATAACGATTTAAGCCTATTTTATGCTAACCAATTACATGTTTTTGTAATGGACGCTTCTAATGTCTAGTTGTATTTAGTTACACTCGTAGCTGCAGCAAATAATTTTTTTGAGGTTTCCATATCTTAATAATTCAAATATTGAATCTACCTAAATGCCAATTTTCCCAGAAAGACAATGTGGTAATATACCATCAACATGGATACACCTGAATAGATTTATATTAAATATTAGAATTTGATCTACAATGTCCGCTGATAGACTTGGGTGCTCAGAGCTCAGGCATTTGGAAAATGACTGACTCCTGGGGCCACTATAATCGCCAGAAGATTGATCCACAGATGACCGTAGAGCTGACTGTACTGCTAGGAGGTGGCACACAGTTGGAAGAGGGCTCACTGTAGATGCCATTTGGAAGGGCATATGCAAGTCCTTGGTTCAACCTTTCTCTCTCTCTCTCTCTCTCTCTCTCTCTCTCTCTCTCTCTCTCTCTGCTTTCTGGATGCCATAATTTGAGTAGTTTTTATCCTAGAGTCTTCTGAAAATGGACAGGAATCTCTGAAACTGAGCTGAAATCAACCTCCCTTCAAGTTGCAGATGTTGAGAATTGTGTCTCTGCTGATGAAAAGTAACAAATAAGTAATAAAGAAGTGTAACATAAAAAAATGACAAGTAGTACATAAGCACACCTATGTGCAGTTTGCAAAAATTGATCTACGAGGAGCTTGGAAGGTGTGAGGGAGGTTGTGAGAGCTGGAGAAGTCACAAAACTTGCTTAGACATGAGGAGTAATTTCCTGTCCAGCATGGTGAATATAGCAAATAATGACACACTTTATTCTTTACAAAGAGAATTTAGGTGTTTTATTACAAAATGATAACTATATGAGGTGAGGTATGAGAAGAAACATTTTAATGAATGCAATCAAGTCATTTTACAATGATAGAATATATAGATATTTCAAAATACACCATTGTGGAAGATCCATGCATATATATATGTATAACATATACATATATATGTAATGTTTCAATTAAATTTGAAGAAATAAAAATAAAAGAAAGTTTTACCTTTCATTTTTTAATAAATTGAACTTTGGTTCCAAACCTTGACAAACTCTCTTTCTTCTTTGGACACAAGACAAGGTTAGAGGGTTGCATAGAAATTCTAAAATGTGTGAGCCTTAAAAAGTCATGAAATGTTGCTTACAAGAAAGGTTAAAAATACAAATACAGATGAGAATGTAACTGTGCTAATGCTTTTCTGATTATGAAATAATATGTAATATTTTTAATGAATCACAGGAGAAAAAAATTATTAAAGCACTTCTACATTAATAGTTTTCTTTTTATAATTAATATTATATGGCATGCTTTATCTCCAAATGTTAATTATAAGACATAGAGACAATATTTGATTTGCTTACACTTACATATATATATATATATATATATATATATATATATATATATATATGTTCTGAGATATTGTGTTAATTAAAAATGACAAAACAGAAATTAAAATCACTATATAATCATATAAAAGTTTTAATACATCTTTCTTCATTTTCATTAAAGAATGCTCACTTTTGGAATTAACTGCTCTAAAGGACATAGCTATTATGAAAATCCCACTTCAGATGTTTGCTCAAAGTCCTCTTTCATTTCTGGCTCACATGTCCGAGAAGTATATCTCTCAGGACTTGAAAGGAAAGACATGTTACAGGCCAAGAAAAGAGAGTGATGTTGGTTTCCTGATCCCTTTAAGAACAGCAGTAATGAATTCCCTTCTAGTATTTGCCATTTCAGTAGCCAGAGGTGAAAGTAATTACTAAGGGCAAGTCAAATGCACCCCATATCTTCTTGGGCACGCTATTCACAGAGACTTGGCATTAACCAAGAATGTTATTTGAGAAAACTTTATAGTCTTTCTGGTGAGTCACATAAAAACCCATTTTCTTTAGGTGATGAACACATTGGCGGGAACTTTTTGCCGGCCACCATTGTGCCCAATGACTATGTGAGGCTCTGTCTCAGCGGGTAACAATGAAAGCTGTGTTTCCAGGAGACTCATCCTGGAACTTTGGGGAACTTCATGTGTGCTCACTTCTGCTTGCAAGGGTCATAAGAAAGTAGCAACATATATATTTATTTCTTAATTTCTAAGTATCTCCAAAGCACTTTTCTCTATGAGATTCTGATTCATAACAATACATGCTCATTAGTTTTACAGTACTGTAATACAAATATCTGAGATAACCAACTTAAAAAAAAGATTTCTTTTGTCTCACAATGTAAGTGTCATTCTTACGATTGATTGTTCCCACTGTTTTTGTTCCTTGGCAAGAGAGCTCATCATGGTGGGAACAGTGTAGTGGTGACCGCTGTTCATCTCATGCCTAGAATGTAAAGAAGAAAGAAAGGAAGGGTGTAGGCTTCGAGGTCATGCCTCCAGTGATCTTACTCAGGAGCTCCACCTCTTAAATGGCCCACTGTCTCCTAGTTGTACCAACCTAAGGATTCAGTCTTTTCACACGTGGTCTTTGGAGGATAGTCACCTTCCAAGTCATAGCACCAATGCATATGGAGTATTTGGGGAAGAAAAATGTGAAAATACTTACAAAAGTATGTGAGGGCTGCCAAGTTAAGACAGGTCTGACACAAACACCAAATCAGATCAGTGGGAAATTGCATTGCTCAGTGATGTGCATAGCAGAGACTGCTCAACAGAAGCTTTGTTTTGTCCTGTTTTTCGGATCCCCCCACTATTGCTGTTTCTGTAAATGTTTGTTAAAGAATACTGAGTGCGAAAGAAAGTCTGTGAAGCAAAGCTGTCCTTCTTGCTCACCTGTACAGGCTGTTTTCCTTTGGTTACCTTGCTGTTTACCACGCTTAGCCTGGTTGCATCGCTGTTTTGATTCATGCTGAAAGCAGGTGTCAACACTGAAAAGATGTAATTTACAAAACACGCAAATGTATTCTTCCAAAGATAAATTCTGAAAATAGACATCTCATTGCTAAATAAGGATAAATAGGTAAAGTGTTTATGTCTCACTTGTATAACATTTTATGATTCCATTATTGCAAAAAGAATGAGTTTAAGGTAGATTGCGTGATTACGTCGTGAAATACAAAAATTAGCTTTAATACTTATCTCAATAGGAGGGCTACTAACTTCCACAGTTCTAATTCATGGCTGCCTGTAATTTCAAGTTAACTTTCCATTATCCCAAAAAGTACTGCTGTGAATCCTTATTACCGAAAAGCAATTGGACAGCCCAAAATGGCAAAAAATGTAAATGCAAAGAGGTAACAGTAAAGAGAGCAAAATAAACCACTCAAATACATCAATGCACATACACATTAAAAGAGAGATATTCAAATTAAGTCTCTCCCAGGAGCCAAATATATACACACTATTTAAACATAAAGTGATTGTGAGATGAATATACCCCCTGTTTATGGTCAACACTGTCACCATACAAAATGCAAAGAGTCCTCAGGAATATATTAAGGGGAATGTAAATACATCACATAGTTTGCAGCACGACACAATTAATCTGTACAACAGGTGGGTCATATATAAACTTTATGGCTTTCCTTTTACAAGAACCCATTTGTATGCACTTCCTATTAAGTTTGGAGGAGGAAAAAAAGTCCTGTAGTAAAACATTCTTAAATTATCTATGAAATTTATGCAGACATTTAAAAAAGCATTGTTTGCACACCAACCATGCTATGTAATTGAGTCTGAGTACTTGAATTTTCTGGATTGACTCCATGAAGACATAAACATAAAATCCCAATAATATCTCACTTTTTTATTAAAACATTTAGATTACACATTATCAACTTAGTATAAAATTCATATATTGGCTTTTTAAAAAAATAAACATAATCTCTTATTGAAAAATCTTTAATATACTCCTTACATTTCAAAATTACGTTTTTAAATTTTTTTGCCACTGTACCTACTTATCTATAATTGCTTATGAAAAAAGTAAGAAAATATATACCCCTATGGCTACCATTAAAACCTTTTAAAGGTCACATAAAGTAGTGAAATTAAGTGGCGGACAAAAATTCTAATACTGCCTGCCAATCATACTATAATTCCGTGGTTCATTATTCTGCCCTATAAAGCATAATTTCAGGTACTCTTTTCCTCTGCCAGAAGCTGCCCAATAATCCCACCCCAGGGTCCACTCCAAATGCATCCTAAGCTTTCCTAAGAACTTGCGACATTGTGAAGAGAATGTGGACAAATGGATGCAGCCACACTGAGCACTTGTCACTTTCCGTCATATCTCCTGCTTTCTGCTCCTTCTAAGTTGGACTGACTAAATCCTGTTTTTAAAAGACATCAACCCAGCAAATTTATCAATTTCTAGGTTTCTGTTTTTGTTTTTCCTTTTTTTTTTTGGCCTTTTCCCTTTGGATCATTTCTATAATTACACGATAGGTGTTATTCTAATCGTGTTGTCCTTGCTGATCTTGATTCTCTTTTCATACTAATCAATTTTTCTCTTTCGCAGATTCTGGTGGACTTTTCTACATAAGTTGGAAGAAATATTTACTTTTCTCTCCTACTGTTGAATGCCACTTTGTCTTAAATATATTCCAGTCAGAATTTTGCCAGTACTCTACCCAGGTTTCCAGATGCATGACTTTTAAAGTCTAATGGTTAAATGCCAAAGAATCGTTCTTTCTGAACCTATTAACTTAACTTTCCATCTGAAAATACTTTATTCACTTAGTTTCCAATACATTATACTCTCTTCTGTGGTATTGAGCAATTTTTACATGTGGCTTTTTCTAATAATTTTGTCATCTCTCCACATACCAATTAAACATCCACCCTTTTCGTTGTTCTGAATGTTTTGCACAAGATTTTCAAAGCTAGCATTGACTTTCGGATAAAACTATGTCATTTTACATGTGCTACAATTTCTCTATATCCACAATTCTGAATCCTCTTTTCAGTCTCTTTTAATATTGGAGACATTAATTTTATTTATATTAGGTGGGATCATCACCCAGAAGACTTATTACTACTACAAATTTAAGCACACGGTTATATATTAAATACATTTTAAATATAAAAATAATTGTATTTTACTTCACTTATTGATTACTGATTACTGATCTTATTTTCTTTGTATATAAATATGAATATTTTATCAGTTTCTTTCTCTTGAAAAACTTGTTTTTATATTTCTTTCAGAGTCTGAGAAAGTCTGTTTTTTCTTTACTGTTAAAGTTTGATCTCAGTTTACAGCTGCTGTGACTCCTGCTCTAGGTAAGTAGGGCTTGTCTTTGATGCTCCAGATTCATCTGGCCTTTTTTACATTTCTGAGTGAGGGTTTGTTTTCCAAACTGCGTATTTTGACTCAAACAAATGTAAATGATTTTCAGGGTATTTAGACTTCCCTATTATGTTGGTAGTGACTACCTATGAACTCTCCCCATATTGGGTATGAAACCAGTGGTTACACTGATATTTTGATATGTCTTTTTGCATTGTAGATTTTCAATGGGTTGTGCCTGTTAGAAATGCATACTCATTAAAGGACAATCCATTATATTAGTAGAGTAACAGTATTTGACCGTGAATTTACTTTACTGCAAAATGAAAAACTTAAGAGTCGGTGACTTCTAATAATATGACTTGCTCTTCACTTTATTTTCTTATTTGCTTGTGGAGAAACCCCTATATATTTTTATTTATTCGTATCCTGATGAGTCTTAGCAAGTCTGCAGTTTATTCAAATTGGGGGATAGTGAAATAATGAATTTTAAAATGCTCGCACTCTGAAAAAAAATGAAGGAGCAATATATTAGAAGCGTAAAATAGAGTGAGGAGAATTGTGTCATATCCCACTAGGAGATATATTTTACTTTTTAGTAGAGCACTAGAAGCAGAATTTTCTTATGGGCAGATATTCTTGTGTATGTCATAAGAAAGTTCAAGAGTTTCTTCTATTTAGTATTATAGTATTATTTTTTGAACTAAAAGAAATTGGCGCACAGCGTTTTAAACCTCAACGAAAGAATAAACCATAAGCTTTCCGAAAGGTTCTAATTTTTCAAGAGATATAATATTTCTTTGTAATAGATCTCATTATGTTTCATTCGAATTTTTAAATAAACTGAATGTGTATCGGCATTATCTGAAAATTCTGAATATTGAACAGTAACTATAAAACTTATTACCAAATTGTTACATGAAAATAAAGCAATTGAAAACCTTTTTATTTTGAATTTCAAAACCAAGTATTATATTGACTTCTCATTTTCAAATCCTTAGTGACATTTTAGTTAACAATTTAGCATGAAAGGCATGCTTTTCCTTAATCAGGCAACAAGGTATATGTAAATCAGTGTCTGTGATCACTTTGGCAGCACATATATTATGTAATGAGGTGGCAGGAAAAAAAAGTTCTCATTGATCCAGATGACACAGACCTGGAGTCCCAGAACTGTGCATTTAGGAAGAATACATATGAAATTAATTACTGCAATGGACAGAATTGCAATAGCTTGTACAAGTATTTGGACATTTTTACTTCCCTTTTGGTACTATTCTGGGTTTGAGTGAAATCATGTGACTTCCACTGAGACAATCATTCTAAGTGCTGTTTTATCTCTAGGCTACAGTGCTTCATTGACAAGTCAGGACCTTTATTTTTTCCTCTCTCACAATAAACAGCACTTCCCAAAAAGCAACTCCGTCAGCAGCTGAGATGTTAAAACACTTCCAGCAAGGATGTTGGGAATTCTTCTTAGAAGATCGGAAGCAAAACGAATATGAAAAATGCAAAAAAGTGAAGAAACAAAGTTTTAGGATATTTGATATCTCAGTGTAATATTATTCTGACTATCTGATGCAAAGAGATTGTTAAGAATTTGCACTAAATGCCAGGATGCCATTTTGAAGTAATGATATATTTTGAATTAATGAAGCAACTCCTGTTTCTCTCCATATAATTAGTCTCTTATCCCCTCTCATGCAGTTATATTTTTTAATGTTTTTATGAGTATAAAATATGCAGTGGGACTGAATGAGTAAATAAGACCAAGCTAGTTTTTTTTTGTATTATAAATCCTTTTGAAGAGCAAATAATTAACGAAACAAATAAAGTAGAAAAAGATATCTAGAGTCATACAAATATCACTTCGAAGAAGGACTCATATGTGAATGCAAGTCCTCCTCTAAGACAAGAAAAAATATTTCCCAGAAATATAAGACCATGGTGTTCAATACAACGGAAGAGAGTTAGTCCACCCTCTGGAGAGGATTACATGTGGCCAGCCAGGTGAGAGATGCATAAATTATGTAGTTAGGTGAAACCATAAGCAATTTGAAAACTGTTCCAATTTCTCAATTAGCTGAAGAGGCTACACAAGCACTCAACAACTAATGGGTAACCCTCAAAACATTGATGCAGATGGTTTTGACACACCTCTACTTATGGGTGGGAACCTAGCTGGTTACTTGAACCCTTCGACATTCTGTAACAAACAGAGCAGTGGCAGAATCTCTTCTAGAGTTAGACTAGATGCGTCTCAGAATGTTAATTTGCCTAATAGACTAAGAGTGCCACACTATCAAGAATTCAAAATAAAGTTCTAGCATGCTTAAATCAGACTATTTTGGTTGTGATTCTTAATTGCTTCATTTATTTAGGGCATAAATTTACAGCACACTTGATTTCTGTTTGCAATCATTCAAAACCAATTGAATGGTTTAATCACAAGGCAGAGGTTATTAATGACAGTTATTTTTTTCTCTTTTAAAGTTCGTGAACCTTTGTCAGAAATACTATTTAATTTAAAATTATCCTTCTAAAATGAGAATATTGCTGTCTGAAAAAGTTAATAAGTTAGATGTCTATTTTTTAATGTAAAAGAAGAAGATGAACTAATAAACAGAGATTTTCTCAAATTAGTTAATATTCAATGTTATAATCTCTAAAATTAAAAACGTGCTGTTTAAAGAAACAGTTTTAGAATGAGGATGAGCAGTAAGGACCTAGAAGATGGGGAGACACAACTTAGTTTTCGTTGAAAAAGTCTGAATCTGGGCATAATTAATATTTAAATCTGGACACTGATATCTGAGGGAATCTGAATAGAGATATAAGAAGCTGATTAAGTTTCAGTGGAGATGGAAACTTGTAGCACCTTCTCATACTTCTTTCTCCCGATTGACTCTACATTTGTTTTTGCTTTGAAAGATAAAAATTCTGCATTCTTATTCTCAGGATTTTAGAGATTTAAGAGGCACAGGACATACTGAACTGAAGTCAAGACACATGCAAGATTTCTATTTGTTCCTCTGCATCTAAGGATAGAGTCCAGTAACTGACCTCAACTCACTGTAGGCTGTTTTTGAACACCTCTGAATCTTTGGGATAAGGAAGTGCATGACCACCTGGCAGGTCCGCCATCTATATTTGAGGGTTAGAAGACAGCGTCCCATAAGTTTACAATCTAACATTTTTTCTCTAAACATTGAGAATGTTATGTATTGGTACATCAGTCTTGATTGCTTTTTTGATGATGGGTCAGGATATCTAACACCCCAACTAAAGGAAGGAAAGATTTATCTTTGATCCTCTTTTCAGAAGGTCTCAGTTTAGTTATGGGTTGGTAGGAGTGGTAGAAATAAATGTTGGGGTCAGAGTCAAAGAAGAACCTCTTCAAGGCACAGTGGACTGGCAGAACAGAGCCAAGTCTGGGAGGAAGGGCGGAAGCAGCACCCTCACCTTCAGGTTAGGCTCCAAGTTTCCACCCCTTCCTAGGATGCCTCAACTCCCAACAGGCCGCAGTATTCATATGCACATGAAACTTTTGGGGGACAGCCCAGATCCTAACAGCATGATTAGCTGTTAAAGTTTCTATACAAACCTGAATCTCTTATTAGTACTGTCTTAAAGAGTGGAAAGATTTTGGAACCTTAAGCAAAGCCTGGGCGATGATAAAACCCACTCTCCAATTCCCCAACTCGAATCTTAAATACTTTGATGTGTATTGTTTTATAAAATAAGAAATCTAACATTATACACCTCTACGTAAACTAAATACTACATTGAAAATAGACTAAAAAGGCAAGAGGAAATGATATATATTTTCATGAAAATTTACTTAAATAGAATGTTTCTTTACTGATATTTCGATAGCCGTGAATCTCTCGTAGAACGTGACCAAATAGTTCATACTTCAGCAGAGTATTATGTCATTAGGATTGCTAATCATTGTAGAAAAACCTAATTTTAAAAATACTTTTACACAATAACATAGAGGTGTAACTCAGTCAAAGTGCTTGATGAGTGTAAGTTCCTGAGTTCTGTTCCCCAGTACCACACAAAGTGGGCTTCATAATAGACACTCTAATCCCAGTACTTAGAAGGCTGAAGCAGATTTTCATGAGTTCTCCATCAGCTGTGTCTGGATTATAGAACAGACCTTGTTTCATAAATAAGTAAATAAATAAATAAGATTATATTTAAAGGGAAGTAATTTCAATAATGGAAATTATTACGATGAAAATAAAGACACAAAAAACTTAACAGCTGTGAAAAATTCTCTTATACTAAAGTACTTATATCTAAAGAACACAAAGCACTGTAGGTATATTGATTTGCAATTCTGTGCTTATTGTTTTTACACAAAAGATATACACTTTTCTTTCTAAAACAAAGAGATTAAGGTAAATTATCACACAAATTAATATATTAAACATATTATATGAGTTAGCTAAACCATTAAGGATCCTGAGCATAATTTCACTTATACAAAAATACAAAGAATTATAAAGGAATAGGTAGACATTGCATGGGAAAATGCATATATTACAAAACAATGATATTGAAATGTCTGCATTTTTTTACATGTAATACCACTATTATAATTGATCAAGAGCTATGGATATTATCATAATATTTAATAAATTCTCCTTTAACAATAATATTTACCTCTTCAAGTAAACAACACAGAGAAACTTATAAAAATAAAACTTAGAATATTTTGGAAGTTTTTTTAAAAAATTCAGGTAGTTACTTGTGGAATATCACATTAAAGAGACATTTTCTAAGAGTGTTTAATTCCTTGCCTAGTGGTGAACAACTCAAAAAATCTTACTGTGTTTTTTTCTAATGTTTTTTTGAAGGCATGCATTTTATCTGAGTTGCATCAATTCATTCCTTTGCTTTGTGGAAAGTTAGAATTTTACATAAATATGTAAATATGAATTTTAATATTCAGCTTGTGACATTCCCAATTTTGTGGCTAAATCACCAGCCTATTTTTTTCTGAAAAATACTATTCGCACTATGTTAAATTATATCATCTTCCTACTGCATTTGTGTAAGTTGTACTTACGTACAATGAAAGCGATGTGAGAGAAAGAAGAAGGAAAATTCTGTTCTCAGGAATTTATAGTAGAAACAAAGAGAAATAGTAGCTGAATCAGAAGTGTATGTCTGTTCTTTTCTCTGAATTTCATGTTGAAATGCAGGCTTACAGCCACAAAGAATTTACAAAAGCAATGTTATCATAGCATCTTAAAATCCGTCTTGATGTTACCCACAAAGCATGGATTTATTGCCTGCAAATAGCAGGTCAGAGGCTGGCAAGAAACTGTAATTGGACTGTATATCAAATACCCCAAAGCATTTATTAGCTTTGAATATTTATGTAATTACCCTTCATGCTTACTTAATCACAAAGCTTAATTATATTCTTTTTTGCTAATTGACTTCCATTACTTTTTTCTCAGTAAGTGAAAACCAACAATTCTACCTTCTGATTTTTGTGACTTTGACTTTTTTCTATTCTGCCTACAAGTGAGATGGTGTAATTGCCTTCTCTTTACCAGACTCATTTTAAATAATAAAATACTGTCCAGTTTTGCCCATAATGTTGCAAATAAACGGATTTCTAGAATACAATGGTAATCTTTTGTGTACATAACTCAAACATTTCTTTTGCACCCATCTGCTGAGGAAAGGGGGATGACTAATACCTGTTTGGCAGACTAATTTCATTTCCAGTGGATGAATAACCAATGATGATATTCACAGATCCCACGATATTTATGTTGTTAATTTTCTGAGGAACTCACATAACTTAAAATAAGTAAAAAAAAAATCAAAATGTGCATAATTATAAAGTCAACCTGCTAGTGGACACTAGCACTGTCAATTGACAATAAAAGAAAAGTAATCTTAAAACCCATAAAGAATGAAAAAGATCTTAAAGACTTTAAGATCCTTACAACTTTTGTTATCTTTAATACAATAAATTTCTTCCAATCTAGATCTCTCCTTGTGCTTGAGTAAGTAAAAAACTAACAATGAGTACTATGGCTACTGTGTTTATTGCAGGATCAATATTAAACTCTTCTCATCTCAATGTCTTTTTTAAAATTCATTTTCTTTTATTTTTGAGCCTTGATCATTTCTTCTTAGGACTTTTTTGTATTTGGCCTTTTTCTCTTTTTCAATGATGACTTGTATTTCTTCTTTAAATTTTGTTGTCATATTAGACAGTTTTAATAAGTGCTGTTATGCATTTCAGAAAGAGTAATGAAATAAACCCCAAAATGATTAATATTTAAGTACATTTGGACCCAGCACTCTCACTTATTTGTGTGAGGCTTCATAGACAACAATGTGCATTGTATTTGTACGAATCCTTGATATGTATCCTTATCCATAATTTTCTCAGATAAATTTTGAAGACACAATTTGTTGAGACATTTTTTCTTTTGAGTTAAAGTTTCCACTCCCCTCCGCCCCGAGAAAAGTAAGAACCTTTCACTTGAGTTTCTGTCATATGTTTTTCTAAGGAAAAGGAATTTTAGTACACCACGATTTGCTTGACTTGGTACAACTTTTTAATTTAAAAACTAATAAAGTTTTTGTTATTTTTAAAGTTTTCTATAATAATTTACTATGAGTCAATTAATCCATGTAGTTTCCTGTATGGAAAAGAAAGTTCTATTAATTCCTCACACTACTCCTCTGAAGAGATAAACACTGACAATTATATTCTTCCAATTCTGGGATTTTTCACGTTGTTCAAAATCTGCTTCACAGCTGATTATTTTGTTTTCTTGCTCTTGCTATGTGACAAAGAAGAATGAGAGGTGGATTAGATAAATCCCCTGGTAATAGAATGGTCTATTTGCTTAGCTGATTAGGAGCATAAAAAATAGATACACTAAGGATTTGGGGAAGCAAAATAGATCTTTTCTACTGGATAGAAATACACAATTAGAAAAGCTACTAAGACACAATTTTGAGTTTCACAAAATAAAGAAGGAGGGTGTGGAACATGGAAAACAAAACATGCCTTGAGAAAATATAGCTCACAATAAATGAAGCAAGCAATCAGAACTACCACTGAGCATTTAATAATCGCGTAAGTCAAGCATTGACCTTATCTATGTATTGCTTGACTTAATAGCCCTTTGACATATGAACTGTTAATTCAGATTCAAAGTTGGGAGGAGAAAGGGTCAGGTGTTTGGACCCATATCAATGCGGGCACCTCACAGACTGGAATTTAAGCTGAGAAAGAGTAACAAAGGCAGTAGACAACTGTCTTTAATACAGCAGTCGATTTCTTTTCATGGAGAAATGTGAATTTATATTAAAGGGAAAGACAAAGAGTAATAAAATTTTAAAAAAATTACCTGAAATGTTCTTAACCAATGTACATTTAAATGTAAGTTGACAAACATTTTAACACTTTTCCTAAATTTAAATGTTCTATAAAAGAAAAAAAAAAGGTGCATCCCCTTTTCTGAAAAGCCAGAATGATTGTATTTCTCTTAAAGTACTATGGAAAAATAAGCCACAAAAATGAAGAAAAGGTACTGGGTAAACTCCCCCAATAATAATGCAATAATATTATCAATCGCGTTAGTTTAATGCATCCATGACTTAGGGGTCAAATTTTAGCCAAATTTCAGTTCTTAAACCAAATCTGGTCTGCTCTAGCAAGGATATGTTTTCCTTTAAGTCTTTCATACCAGTAAGTTTGTATCGTGTTTCCATCTTCTGTTTAAAATTTCACAAATGATGATCTAGTTACAAAAATATTGTTAAACTCTACCTTCTTGAAAGCCAACATCATAGATAGATAAATAGACAGACAGACAGACAGACAGACAGACAGATAGATAGATAGATAGATGATTTTATTTAGGGAGCTAAGGATCTTTCATATATTTTCCAGGGGATTTTAGCATGGAAACTTTTACGTGTTCTATAGAATCAGTCATTTAAAATCCTACATTTCACTGTTATTAAATACTAAAATAGCCCTTAACTCATAAATCAATAAAATATTTTATGGAACTCAGATTTGTAGTTGAAATATGTTCATAGAAATACAGTCTATTTTTATATTGGATTAAAATAAGCAATTAATTAAAATTCAAAATGAATTTTTAAAAATAATTAAAACAAGTAATTTAGGAAGTTGAGAATATATAATAAAAACCTTTTAAAATGCTTGAGGTAATATTGACATTCAAGAAAAGTGAGAACAATAATTATGATAGTAAATAGTAAAAAAAGTCAATAAAAAGAAAATGAGCAATTACCTGAAATATTTCACTAGAGACATATTTCGGGTAAATTCAGAGTGAATAACTCCCCTATATGTTGAAAGCAAATCTGTAAAAGAAATACTTTTATCTATAGAGATTTTTAATAGAAGATGATCACATAACTCTTCTTTCTAGGAACAAAAAGATAAATTTTGATTTCTGTTTATTTTGATTTAAACATTCATAAAAGTACATTTCTCAGTTCTGAATAGTAGATAATGACTTTTCTGAAGATATACCCAGTGGGAAGGGAATCCAGATAAAGGAGGAAACAGGAAGCTAGGAAAGGGAATGAAAAATAAAAGGAAAAATTATTAGGGTATAACATATAACTGCATCAGTTCCTCAACTAGAATCTGATCATTATTTTGTCAAAATCACATACAAATAAAATAATTGGAAAAAGAAGGGCATTCATTAGCCATAACTTTTATCAAATAATTTGAGCTGAATAACAAACTAAATTATAATTTAAATACAATGAATGAAGAAAAGAGAGATTATTCAAAAAGATAATAAATAAAGGTAATGAATAAAGATAGTATGGTCATATCAAATACTAATAGTCTAGCAGAAGGTCAACTTAGATACAATTTTATTTGAGTAAGTATAGGTCTATTTTATTAGAGACATATTTAACATAGTGCACATTATTATTATTATTATTATTATTATTATTATTATTATTATTTGTAAAGACCAGCCACTCCATATGGAGGCTTGGCTTCACAATATGTATGAGAATATAATCGATTCTTATGATCAATAAACATTTCTTTATTTTTGTTATACACTGTGTGTGTGTTGTCACTGTAAATAAAATGAAGGATCATGGATGGCATGATCCATCCCATGTGGCAACATTTGAGGCTCTACTTTACCAACAAACCTAACCTACTCTATTAGGAAACAGATTTATAGCACAGTTTAAAGAAATACACAAAAATAAAAACAGGAAGTTGAAATTTGATAAGCCAAAGTTAACACTGCTCTCAATATCGGAGCTCAAGTCAAACACGATCTTGTAACGTGGTGAGCATGCGAGAAATCTCAGATACCTGAGCAGACAGTAACTCCAAAGGGTACAGCGAGAAAACGGATTTATTGCATTGAAATAACATTTGCAAAGCTCAGACAGTCAGAGGAGATAGGCGGGGTCATTGCAGCTGGAAGTGGCCCCGTGAGCGAAGAGAATAGAGCCAGGCTCAATATTGGCACCAGCAGCGATCCGTCTGAGGACACAGACAACCACTCTCTGAGGTATGTTGGTACTCAGAGTCTGAGCAAGAGTTTGGGCCCTAAAAGAGGGTGCAGGGTTCTGAAGGATGGGATCAATTCTGCCTGTGCCAAAGTTGAACTTAATAATTTAAATGTATGTATACAAAGGTTTACATGTAAGGCTCAAGGTGTGTTCAAGCAGGGAACATAAAACTTTAAAAATTAAGATTAAAATATGACTTCATATTTACATATATATACTATTATTTTGGGATGGCACATATACCTCTGTGGAAGGGAGTTTGGTTAGCACATGAAAGGCCCTAGGTTAAGTCCACAGCTTTGGCCAAGCAAATGCTTTGTTTTGGCACCATCTGTGTTGTGAAATGGGCTACAGATATATTAGTGCACAACACAAATATGTTATTGGCTGCTTAAAGGCCAGATTAATTTTGATTCTGTTTGTTTACCACCCTCTCAAATCAGGGAGGTCATCCATTGAGATAAATAGAGGAAAAAAAATGACTTATTCTAGTTCAGTTTTTGGAGAAACGGTAGGAATGCTTCCTCCAAAATTGCCCATTTGTCTGACTTTCTGACTTGTCTAAGTGAACCAGAGCCTTTCATGGGTTGTATAGGCTTGGAGGTGGGGAAGAGGGTGTTGGTTTACAGATTTACATTTACAAAATAAATTTTACAGTCTATTGTTGTCTTGGAAGTTTTCTTATAGCCAATATTTGCATAGATTGCACCCAGGATTATTTCGTTGCTCTTTCTAACTTCCATAAGGTCCATTACCTGTTATTGAGAGCGAGAGGAACATCACAGGAAGTGTTTAGTTCTTCACACACCCTGTAGTTGCCACGAAAAACGCGGGCGAATGGGGAGATCCTTGATCTGAACAGCAACTTTCTCCATTTCAGGCAGGCATCTGCATGCCTGTGATTCTGGTATCTTTTTAAATTTGCTCCTCCTTTTCTCCTTTGAGGCGCTTATTCTGCTTGCCAGGGAAGAAAGGAGTGGAGCTAGAAAAATAATGTCCTACACAAATCCTCAGCACTACGCAGCACACAGTTTAACACTGAGACACTACATATCCTGAAAGGAAGTTGTAGTGTTAAGTGCATGCTTGACTTCGACTTCTAGAAGGACGCTGTGAAGCTGCCCTAAGATGCTGGTGCAGGTCAGGGGAGGCTCGATCACACAGCTGCTTGGAAGCGCGCCTAAGGATTATTGAACTTTGTCCTAAGAACAAGGAGAAAGAATCTTTGAAGATTGGTGAGAGAAACATAAAAGATGACGTGGAGGTGAAACTTAAAGCTAAAGGACTAAAGTTTCACTAAATATCTAATTTTGAAGGAAGTCTATCTATATTTATATAAAAGAAATTATACACTGAGAATTCAAGGCCAGCTTGGGCTACATAGTAAATTAAGGACTAGCCTGAACTGCAGAGTGAG
>PVKB01004867.1:0-14574 GCA_004027205.1 Ctenodactylus gundi | reverse complement strand
CTTGGCTTCTTACGCAGTGTTGGGGAATCAAAATCAGGGCCTTGCACTTGCTAGGCAAGTGCTCTAACCACTGTACCATTCCCCCAGCCCTTCCTCCACCACGTTTATTTTTGCAAATTTGAGACACAGTCCCAAATTACCCAAGTAGGAGTCAAACTGGAGGTCCTTCTTCCTCCAGGCGCACAGACACACATCACCACGCCCTGCACAATCAGTTGTTTTATTGACAATGACTGAGAGAAATCATCATGAAGAATGGCCAGTGTCAGGACTGCAACCATCTGAACAGCAAGGACAGCTGCATTCTATGGCTTTATCTACGTGTGCATGAAAATAACCCATAGTGTTAGAATAAAAGATTGAAGCCTTTTTTATTACAATAGGTGTTTTATATTTATTTATAGATATCAATTATTTTTGGTCATCTTAGTTCTCTCTTGCTTCACAAGGTGTACTCTCCTAAATAAGTTCCCTTCGCAGAAAGAAATGATACATATCCGAGTTCCTCTTACATTAAAATGGAAATTATTCTCTCTTTCTCTTTCTTTCTTTCTTTTTAGTGAAGTAGCCACTGTCAGATGATTAGAATTAAGCAAATAAGAAGGCAGAAAGAAAAGGAAGAGGAAATAGCAAATATGAAGACTTGTTAAATATTTAAACATTTTCAAAGTACTAGGTGTGATTTTTTAAAGCAATTTTGGTTTTGTTTCCATTTGTCTTTATTCTCAGCAAATCTTATGACTAAGGTTGAGGTGGTTTCCGTATCTTAAATTATACCTCTGTCTGTCTTGAAGATCTATTCTATTTTTTAGTCACTTGTGAGTAATGTGAGAAGTTTTTAATAACTAAGAGAAAGTAATAAGTGAGAGCTAATAGTTCTATGCCACAATTATCTCTGGTTTCTCTGCACTTAAATCAAATGCTTTATTTCCAAAGTTTGATGCTTAGATTGATAAGTTTGTATAGTACCACAAAAGGATGTAAATAAATTTCTTGTAAAAAATAGATGCATATTAAATTAATAACTGTACTTTTCAAAGTGTCACAGTGTAGAGGTTATTTTAAATAATTTTTAATAGATGTGTCTCATGAAATACTGTTTTCAGGAACTTGATTAAATATCAGGAAGTGTATGTTTACATTAGAGATATTTTAGAAGAACATCAATAATTAAGTTTTGTCTGATGGCATGAAGAACTCATGGCAATGAAGGATGGGTGGTCGAAAGAGGACAGTTGGATACACAGGAGACTACAGTGATACAGGCAGAGCATCATTTTAAATTAAGATGGAAGCAAAGGAGAAGCACCAAACCTTTAGAAGTACATTCAAATTTGAGAGAGGAAAATTGCTCCTTCCCCTTCCTTTACCTAGAAGAAGGGTGTGGACCTCCAGGGAGAAGTCACCAAGAAAGAATGAGAAGTACTTACCATCTTCTTGTCCCTGTAGGTGGCTTTGAATAAAGATTTTTTTTTTACAACTATGTGTGGCCTCTTGATGTGGGCCTGCTGTGGGCAAATGGACCTCTTACAATCCTGCTTTAACCAGCCAGTAACAAGAGCATGGCAATCAGTTAATAAAATCCTAGTTAATTACTCATTTTATTCCTGTGTGTATAACCTTCTTCCATGATTCCCCATACAACTTCTATAAGATAACTTCTGAATACAGACACATCGGACTCTTCTCAAAGTTGAAAATTAGCAAAGGTCTGAGTTTATATGATGTAGACTTTTCTATGCATTGTGCAATTCTCTTCTTCAGATTTTTCAGCATACTTCTAAAAATGTAAGGTGAAATTTTAATGTGGCTTTTGATGATACTTTCAAGAATCTCAAACACTAGTGGATTAGGAATGAGATATAAACATTGTTTTTCATCAGGAACACAACTCCTGGGACGTAGAAAGAGATTTTAGCTTACTGCTGGTGCTGTGATAAATGCAAATCCGTACTAAGACTTGTCGTGATATGCGTGTTCTTGCTTCACCCACAATGAACTTTTCTGTTACTACATTTCAGAGCCCAGCTCAGGGAATATAAACTGTACAGTATACAAGCAGCTAAGCTAACACTATTGATGTTCTTTCCAAAAACCTGTGCACGGTCTCCGATAGTGTAAGGAGAGATTTGAACTCACAGTATCAACATACACAAAGGAATAACAGGTTATATTACTATTTCTAATGTAACAATATGGATTTTCAAGAGGGAAGGAAGTCCTGATACAAGTATTCATTATGTGTTAATAGTACCTATAATATCATGAGAAACTTCAATCATACGGAGATAATCTGAGGGCTTCCTGAATTTGTGCTTTAACTAAAATTTTCTTAGAAGTGAGATATGTATTTTGCACCAACACTGTGGATAATGAGCAGTTCATAATTATCACCAGAATAAATGGGTCATAAAGCTGTCACTAGGGTGCATCCAAGCCCTCAACCTAGTGGTCCTTCACATTGCAAGGCAGGGCTTTTTGGGGACTTTTGTAGAGTTGTGTGACATTTGTGATATAATAGTAAAAAGAGAAGTAACTCAAGCTCAATTCACGGGTGAAAGGCAAGTGTCCTTTTACAGAAGAAGGGTATATTTTATAGGAGAAAGGCATTATCCAAGCTTTTTTGAAGATTTAGGAATTTAGAAGAAGCAGGGGCTAGAGGAATGGCTCAGCGGTTAAAGCAATTAAGCAAGCGCTAAGCTAAGAGCTAAGTACCCGAGTTCGATTCCCCAGCACCACATAAACTGGGAGTGATGGCGCACACCTGTAATCCCAGCACTTGGGAGGCTGAGACAGGAGGATTGCCATGAGTCCAAGGCCAGCCTGGGCTCCATAGTGAGTTCAGGACCAGCCTGGACTACAGAGTGAGACCCTGTCTCAAAAAAAAAAAAAAAGAAAAGAAAAGAAAAGAAAAAGGAAGTGAGAAGCTTGAAAGGGGGAATAAATTATAAGCTTTAGGGTTTTCTTTTTAAAGTATAATTTTAAAATTATAATTTTCTTTCTTTCCTTTCTACTTCATTTCTTCTGTCTTATCTTAGGCATGATAGAGAAGGAAGGCACAGTATTTTTTTTTTAAACAGGGATAACTTTGGGAACCACATCCTGGCATCATGTTGATGTAACAGGCTTAATAAGCACATGTTTACAGCATAAAGAGACATAAGAATTTGACAGAGAAGAGAAAGTAAAAAGAAAAGAAAAATTGTAGGCAGCATATACTTAGATTGTGTGCATTCCATGTACACAATGACATTTCAATTAAACATTTTATTTTAAGTTTTATACCAATGTGAAGTGTACTGTAATTTCCTCATGTAAAAAAGTACTTGTCACAAATTAAGCTTTCAAAAAATACCTTAAATATATATAAACTAATACATTTAAAATAAATGATACATTTTTACCACTTTTACTTGCATTACTATGTGACACACATAGTTACATTGAGCTTGAGTATTTTCTGCACGTAAATATTGCGTCAGCGTCACAGTCTCTCCCCTTCCGGTGTTTGGCCCTCCCACTCCTTCCCTCATTCCTCCCTGATCCCTCTGTCACTTCTCCCCACATTCCCACTATCAGACCCACTTGCTTCTATAAAATGCCTGCATTCTGGGCTTCTTATTTTAAAGCAATAAATTATTTACTTTTTTTTGCTCTGGTAACAATAATAAGCAAATAATCTATGCTCAATGTTTGTTATTTAATCCACATTCAGCAGCTACGTGCACTCACCCTTTGTCACCGAAAGTGTTAGACTCTGTGTCACGGTTACCTGTTGGCTGTACATCCAAACGCTTCCTGTTTTCCTAATCTATTGCTTGTAAATCTGGCATGCTGTTCAATTTGTGGAAGACCAACACAATCCTTTACACTAGTTTAGCCAGAAAAGTTTCATTTCTTTTATCTGTGGTAAATAATATTTTGGGGTTCACCTGTCCAAATAGGACAGGGAAGTCTGGAGGGCGGAAAAAATGAGGATTTAATGCTACCTTGCAAGGTGGATGCAGTCCTTACCGCACAGATAGAGCAGTACCCCGAAACATGGCAGAAGGCTGTTGGTACACTGTCAGAGTTTACAAACTGTCTGATGAGATCTTAGGAATTGGCTCAAGGCCAAGAAGGTCACAATTACATGGTCTTCATTTCTCATTACCCTTCTCTTTCCCCGTCAACACGGTTCTTGGTGAGGCACAAGAAATAAGAAATTTACATTATTATATGAAATGTGCAACATATCTAATCCCTGGTAACATATTAGAAAAGTTTTAAACCTTCAAGTTCCCAGGGAAGTCCAGTGATGTGCTTCTATCATTCACATATTTAAAATTTTTAAACTCAAAGAAGCAAAGCAAAATTTAATATATTTCTATCACCAAACAGTCTTTGCCTGAGCGGATTTGTCAGTGTTAAATATAAGGTCTGGGGTCTAGGAACTAGGCTGGTTGTCATAGAATAGCTAAAGAAAACTGGGGCTTTTGATTGGCAAAGCTGTTTCTGATTGGGCTAGTTGGTTCTCATGCATTTGCCAAGACAATAAATAATTTGGGTCTTTGGAGTAGATTAAACAGATAACAACAGAAAGGCCAGTGTATGTTTTGGAGGCAATCCCTCAGGGCTTTGGATTTCATGATCGGAAGAAGTATCACTCAATAATGTTAAATAATTCAAGCAGAACTACAGATGGAATGTGCAAGGTAAGCAACCGTGAAGTTACTCTAAAGAATGCAGCCTAGAGGCTGTCTGTGTGGCTCAGTGGTATGGAACATGGTTAGTATACGAGTGAAGTCCTGGGCTCAAGTCCCAGCAGATGTTTCTCGAAAGCAAAACAAAACAGAGAAGAAAATCTCTTGGCAATTGAACTTTAGATTTTTGATCTCTCACACAATAACTCCAAAATCTTTCAATCTGTTATGTTTGTGAGAAATTAGCAGCAATGAAAAATGAGTATAGAATCTTATTTTGATTTTATTAATTCTAGCATATTTAAAATTTTGCAGACTTTTCAAATCCTGAATATGTGACTATAACCCCGTTATTGTGTAAGCAGTGTGTGTACGTTTGTAGTAATCTCTCTGTTAAAGATGTCCCTCTTCTGCTTGTTCTTAAATAGGCTGTAATTAAAATAATACTGCAGGTTTTCTTCCTGTATATTACCACTTAATGATAGGTTATCAAAGAGTAATATTTATGTCTTGAGAAAGATAGCTCAGCATTAGAGTTTAGAAAGCCTAACCATTATTTTTTATTTGAGAGATAATTTCAGGTTATATGACATTATTAAATATCAAAATCTTCAACTACAATATATACTTCACTCAATATTAATAAGACAACTAATTAAGAGAGTTATGTTGGCTAAATTTCAATTGATTGATTTAAAGATACACAAAATTGATTTTTAATTTTTAAATTTGATTGAATAACCCAAATAAATGCAATTTATAAATAGTCTTCATGTTTTAGAAAGGAGTAGTTATTAAATGTGTGTAACTTTAAAGCTCAGATGACTGTATTTATGGAGCTCAGTTTTTGACATGAATCATTTTTATTTAAATATTCCCATTAAGAATTACCCTTGTACATACACACACACACACATATAGTAAACTAAAAATGATGATAAATGGATAATAATCTCCCATTTAATAGTGATACATTGAACCCCAATTATCCTAGACAGTGTACGAATTGCCAGGGTAATGTCCTTATCTGCTCCAAGCTCAAAACACAGAAAGAGAAACATGCATTTATGAAGATAAAATTGAATGTTACTTGATATTTCATTATCAAATATGACATGACAAAAGCCATTACCAGTAATATTATTCACCAACTGTAAGAGATGTCAATTACTAACAACTTGTATGGCTCATATTCTGCTGATTGAGGATGTTAACTCATTAAATGTTTGTGATAACCTTGCCAGGTAGTCTAATTTATAACATATTATAGAAAAGCAAAACTAGGCTTCTGAAGATGGGTGATATTCATTCATATATACATAAAGAAAAAGAAGGCAGGGTATTGAAAGGAAAATATAACTTTCAATTATATTCTCATATTGCCTAAAGTAAGTTGATCTATATTTGAGAAGAAGAGGAGAAATCTGGGATAGAAAAATAGCTCAGTGATTAAAAATGCTTACCTAGCTAGTGTCAGGCCCAGAGTTTTATTCCCCAGTACCATATAAACTGGGCATGGTGGCACACACCCATAATCCCAGCACTCATGTGGCTGAGGCAGGAGGATTGTAAGAATGATCAAGCCTGAGCTACAGAGTGAGTTAAGGACCAGCCTGGATCATAGAGTGAGACCCTCTTTCAAAAAAAAAAAAAATAGCAGAAATAAATAAACAATTAACCAACCTAGTGTGTTGACATTTTTTGATAGAATACGTTAAATTTTGCATTAACACAATGGGAAGTCAAGGTCCTATTAACATGAAGTGCAGATGTATCATTTTAATTGTAAGAAGGTCATTTTTATCATGTTGTGTCATGGCACATCACATTTTCATATCATGAAATAATAGAAAGTGTCAAGGATAGGAAGCTCCTGATGAACTAGACCAGCGGGCTCTTGCTAGCTGGGCTTCACAGGGTGCACACACGGGGCCTAGCACAAGGTTCAACAGAATGACTCTTATGTGGGACAAAGGATTTTAATCACTAGGCATGGGGAATTTCAGAATAGGACTTACAGGACACCACAAAATTATAATTCTTCAAAGCAACAAGAATACTGGCAAAAATATCACATCAGTGTTTAGAACTAGGAAAATTTACCAGGAGTTTATAAAAATCTGAATTTTATCAAAGGAAAATGATTAGAATATTTTTATAATGTAATAGTTCTACTATCATGTTCTCACTTTTTAACATAATAATTGTAGGGTAAACAAAAATAAGGCAAGGAAACAGCCTTGTAATCAGATTAGCTGTGAAATCCAACAGCTAAGTACCCCTGGAGGAGTTGGGACTGATTTGGTACTCTGAAAAAAGCCTTCTTCCAAAGAAATTATGCTTTTACCTGTTTGGCAGTTCAGTGAAAATTATATTACTCAGTTTTTAATTATTTTACTAATTAAGCTGACTTAGATTTTGTTCAGTATCAGTGTTTGTAACTTTTTCCCCCAAGATATTTTAAGAAGACTAATCTGTGACAATGTCTTTCCATCACAGTTGACTGGGATTAATAGTAATTAGAAAAAAAAAGTCAATGTAAAAAAGAAAAAAAAAAGATGGAAAATAAAATGTCCATATGACACTTGAAACATCTGAATGCATTCCTTGTGTCTACAAGACCACATTCAGGTGCACTTCGGTACTCATGCCAAGGAATGAGCTGAGCAGGCCCAAGTCATTCACCTACATGTGACTTTAGGCTGCCACATATGCAAGTAATGAACATTAAGACATAGGGAACTTGCTTGCCTGCATCATGAAGTTGGCACAGCACACAAGGATTTCCTGATAATTTACTGGGACACTTTGTTTTAGCAACTATAAGGAAACTTCTGTGTAATCGTAAGCTGAAAACTAAAAAAAAAAAAAAAAAAAAATAGAAGACTTCTCAGTCACCACCTGCGACAATGAATGCAGACAAGTGTCTGGAAAACTCATTAAATAGACAAATGGCACAAGCAGCAGCAAAACATCAGTCAGAAATCGCAATAGACCTTGGGGAAGGAAATAGAAAATTTGAGTTCAAGATTTGTTAAATTTCTTTATTTAAAATGTCCAGTTTGAAAAAAAAATAAGACTTTGAAAAGACAGGAACATATGCACACTGTCCCTCGGTATCAGAGTTGATGGATTTAAACTTTTTCATTTAGATATAAAGAAATAATAGATAAATGGATGGGTGGATGGTAGAGATGTACAGCTATAAAATCACCAAAGGAAGCCATGTTTGATATACTGATGTCATCTATTAGAATAATGTCTCACTAAACTACTTATTGGTTAAAAGATAAAAATGGTAATATAAAAAAGAAATTAAAATGTAGAGGAGCTGAAAGATAAGTGTGTTCTAGAAAACACAAGTTCCCAGAAGAATCAGCAAATGTGAAATTATCAATAGGTCAATTGAAATCATCTTATTTGAAGACAAAACAGGAAGTTAACTGATCAAAGTTTGTAAGATGCACGGGGCATAGCTTCATGTCTGTCCCCTGGTGGCAACAAGATGTGAAACAGGATTACATGGCCCGACTCTTACAGCTTTGCTCCTGGCTGAAATCTCCGTCTTCTCTGTAAAGCCAGAACCATTGGACATCTCCAAGATCTGCCACTGGCTTGAGCAGTAGCCTGGCCTCTTGTGCCAAGGCTGCAGCTGTTTCTGGGTACCCGCATTGCTGAACTCTGGGCAGCTGAACTCTGGCAAACACTACCCTCTTTGGCCTCACAGGGAGCCTTTGAGCACTCTTCTCAGAACAAGACCTTTTGCTTTTGCCCCCTTTAATTAGCAAAGAGTAGAACCTTGCTGATTCCCGAGACACGCTCAAGGCTTCTTTCTTACAATCCTGATTCCAAGTACTTTGAGCCTTCTGAATGCTAGTCTCTTTAACTTCCCTGTGCTCTTTGGCTCCACTACTAGGGACATTTCATTCTGGCACCGAAAACTCTTTATAGTAGTTTTATCTGCCACTTTCTCCTGCCTTTCACCATATAACTGGTAAAAAAAGCCACAAACAGTACCTCACTGACAGCCTGAATATCAGGTTGCTTTGAGATTCTCTCAACTAGATTAACAAATTCCATAGCTCTAAACCTCAGTTTCAGGCAAAAAGTCTCTGGACAAGGGCAAAATGCCAACAAACTCTCTGCTGGAGTGTAGCATGCATGGTCTTTAGACTAATTGCCATTGAAGTGCTCCTTCCCATCCAAAACTTCTTGAGCCTGCTCTTTCCCATCAACACTTCTATCAGCATTCTAGTCTCTTGAACACCAACCAGAATCTTCATCACACTTGGCTTAGCGCACTCCAAGGATTCTCTGTCCAGCATCCTCAAAACTTTCCTGACTCCTCTCTTAAACCAGTTCTGAAGGCTTTAAAAGTCACACTTCTGGTAACAACTTATGTCTTAGTTACTATTTCATTACTGTGACTCAATACTTGACATACACATACTAGAGGAGAAAAAGTTTACTTTAGTTCAGTTTCAGAAGGTCACAGTTTGTTCATGGGCAGCTGGTAAGAGTAGAAGCACACACAGAGGTGGGAGTGGAAGCTAATCCTCACAACATGGCAAACAAGAAACCAAGTCAAGTCCCTGAAAGAAAGCAGGAAGAAGCACACGTCCTTTCTGGTCCCATCTCTGTAATCCACCCCTTCTGGGATCAGTGTCAGTGTCCTACCCCTTCCAAGTTTAAGCCCCTACCACATGCCTGTAATCCAATCCACATACCCGTCTTCCACCACATGTCCATAATCCACCCTTCCAGACCAGGCTCCAATCTCCTAACAACAAATAGTTACATAGATAACCTATAACATCCAAATACATGAGACTTTTGGGAGACGTTCCAGATCCAAACCAGAATAGCGATACTCATAGTATTATATATATGTGGTTAACTGCATTTATTATATAAAATTGTATATAATTACATAAAACTATGTTATATAATTTTATGTGTATACAAAATGTATGAATTGCCTAGAAAAAAATTAATAGAGACACGATGTTGGCTAATGGTGTGTAGGTGCTCTGAGGAAGTAGGTATCCAAAGTGACTACTAATATATACTGAATTTCTTTTTGGAGTGATGAACATACACTGAAATGAGATAGCTATAAGAGTTGTCTAATTCTGTGACTAAGTTGAGGAAACTGAATTGTGTAAGTTGAATAGGCAAATATTTTGTATGCCATTTACATGGTCACATTACCTTAATTGTTTGAAAGCTATTATAATGAAAAGAAAGCTTCAGACACTTTTTTCTATACAATTGTAGTATCTTCAGGGGATACTTGTTTTGTAAACAAAAACAGCGCCTGATTAATGAAATGTATTACTTTATGAATGTCCAATTTAAAAGAAGACTGTATTCAGTTTGAATTATAAAAGCAAATGTTACAAGTGAATTTCAATCTTATCTATATTAACTATTTATGTTCCTGAGATATAGCTTAGTTCACAGCTGTATGACTTAGAAATTAGTCAACAAACACAAAAACTGATATGCTATTCTTGAC
Organism: Ctenodactylus gundi; assembly: GCA_004027205.1. Classification (NCBI taxonomy): domain Eukaryota; kingdom Metazoa; phylum Chordata; class Mammalia; order Rodentia; family Ctenodactylidae; genus Ctenodactylus; species Ctenodactylus gundi. The sequence goes on along the minus strand of PVKB01004867.1, from coordinate 4,374 downwards.
CTGGGTTATCTCAAGACTGCTTTGTTTAGCACAAGAACAACAATAATCAGATTACTTTCCTTAGCACCTAAGTCTGGTTACAGGAAAATATGATATAATAGTAACTTATAACTGATACACAACAGAAATATACTCCTCATAAATATAGATACTGATGAATCAAAAATCAAGGCATAAGGAGGTTTGGTGTTTGATGAGGGACCTTCTTTATGTCTTCCCAATTCTATTCTTAGATATAATTGTCACCATGTTACAATATGTAAATTTTGAGTGACCTCATTCAGGTCAATCTATTGCATCAATACTCTTCTAGTGTATGTTGAGGGAGGTTGCTTGTGTGCCTGTTTCAAACTACTGTCAAAAGGATTTAAACCAAAGAAAACCAAGTAAAAAGAACCGATTCTCTCCATCTCAAGAAGCAGAAGCATTGCAAACCACCCATCACAGATCCCATTCATGACCAAGAACTTTTCATCCAATAGGGAAGATATATATGTCAGTTGCTCAGAATTGTGAGAAAAAAACAAGGATAACATTGGATAGAATCTTGAAAAACTGATTTTTGACATCTACCTGTCAAAGTAGAAAGGGAATTTGCTATTCTTTTTTAGCCTCCTCATTCCCTCTTCTCCAAGGATTAGAAAGATAGCAAGGTCGGCAAAAACGAAGTGCATACATATCTTCTTGCTCATTTTTATTCACACTGCATGTGGTTCTACATTTGTCTATCTTCCTGTTCTCTATAAAATACATAAATGGGAACCACGGGTGAGTTTCAAAGCACTGGAGACATGCCCATGTGCACATCCCTAATGCTATGTACTAAGAAGAGCCTGAGAGTTATGGGATGGTCATTCCTCTTTCTCTATCACTAAAATTTACAACACAAACACTTTCTTAAGTAGATTCTTTCTGAATCTAAGTTGGAGAAATTGAGCATTAGGAAGACAAGTTCAGTATTTCTGGGACATTATAAGGTTGTGAAGACCCACTGCATGACCCATATGTTCTTCGGAAATACTGTTTTCTTTGTGGTGATTGCCTTGGGAACTATAGAAGGGCCTGTTGCAGCTAGAACTCATTAATAGATGTCAACGCAGGACTAGTTAAAATGAAGGCAGATTAAAAAAAAAAAAATTGATGAAGTGCCTGATACATTTGTGTGATCTTCCCTTGAACTACATATTTAGTCTTACGGCTTTGGAATGCTAAGAGTCATTAATCATCCACATAAAACCTTGTTGCAAAGTAGCCTCTACTGACATTGTTGAATAATTAACTCTCCTCGAATTTGTTACTAATTGCTATGTAGCAGACCTTGCCTGGTGGCAACCCTGGCTCTTCATTAAGCACAGTCCTGAGCCTCTGACATGGCCTTGTTCCTCACCAGTGCAATGACCATCTTCCCATAGTTTCACCCTCTCCTTTCCCATTGAGAGAAACTTTGATTATATTACAGACATAATTAGAAGATGGCTATGGAGAAAGTCATGTTCGGGGTGGTAAATATCACTCTGGTTAGTGAGTGAAACTGACACCCGTCAAGTACCATGTGGTTTTGAATTCACAAAACCAAACTGCTTGTCTTTGTTCTTGTGTTTGTGTATGTGTAGAAAACTATTTCGGTAAACTAGAATAACTGAGAAGGTATACTCCCAAAGCTTTTGAAAAAATTAAATTAGTTAGCATTCTTATTACTAGGAACAAGATTTGTAGATCCCACACAATCCTAAATAACTAAACTTCTCTAGTCAGGAAATAAGATGCAATTCAACATTTTGAGTGTCTGAGTCAGTGGCTTTCTTTTCTCCCTCCCCAAATCACCCCTCCCTCAGTGCACTCGAAAAACAGCAAAAAAGTCCTGTTTAAGAATGGTACTTTCTGTTCATTCGCTTTTAGTTTTATGTTCTATGTACTTTGATTTCAAACCCTTCAAAGTCGAGGCACACTGACCATGAGGAGGAAGTCACCAGTAAAGTGCTCAGGAGAAAGGTTGCAAGCAGACATTGTTCTCTGTGGCCTGCAGAATTGTATAAATCTTAGGTTCTGCTAGGACTACAGTTGTGCTCTCCATAGAAATCTAGCTGACATGTGGGTACCTCTCAACTCCAGTTTCCCCCGGCTCATTGCTTTCTAATGTATTTGCTTCTAAAAATATCTCTGCTTCTCTCTGAAGTCTTTCCCCTTAGAAAGATTTTAAGAGAACCCCACACGGACCTGCTATCAGTAGTAACTTACATGAATGACCATTATATAAAACACATACTATTCCCTTAACAAAATCTCAAAGTGTAGGGATGTGCAATCAAGCCTTTCAAACGTAGTTCACCCTGTAGAAGCTATCCCTGCCACTCTCTGATCTAACACTTGAAAGGAGAAAACACACTTGGATCTACTTTGAGAAATACATTTTAAGCACTCTGGTTGTATTCAATTCCCCTTTGCTAAACCTCTGGATGAGTGAAACTGTATGGATATCGGTTGACAGGTTTTCTGCCATTCCCTTTTGGCAATTCCAGCAGAGTGGGCTTACCTCGAATACAGCATCGATCAGTTTCAAGCTTGAGCTGCAACCGATCTTTTAGGCTTTGAAGTGCATTTTGCTCCCTCTCTTGGTGTGAATGAGCAGATGTTTCCCCAAACGTGAAATTCTCCTAGCTGAAGAGGTTCTACTTTAGTGCCCTTCGTTATCCTTTTTACTGTGGGACTCTTGAAACAAACATTCAAAACTAAGCAAACAAGGTTTCCATCCGAGATGGAAAGACAACAGTTAGATTCACCCATTCTTCTGAAAGAACAACCAAAGAATTGACAGAATTACAAAAATTTGATTTTAGAGAATTGGACATTAAACAACAAAAGATGAATGACAGTGGAGAAGTAAAGGGAGATACGTCTTCACCTTGTCCAGATCACTCGTGAGAGAATGTCCAAGAGACACAGCAAGTGCATCCATCCACTGAGAGGCTGCCTAACTACTTGTTGTGAGAAGGGAGAAAGGAAAGCCAAGACAGTCCGGAATGAGGAGACAGGTGCGAAGAGAGAAACTGGATATAACCTAAAGTTCCTTCTCACATTTTCAGTAAGTACTGATGAGTAAATATATGTCAGGAGACTGTTTAAAGACACAGAAGTACCGACCAGGAAGCACCAAAGAAAAGTATAGAAAATAATACTCCAAGATACAAGAACAGCAGGAAATTCCTGCCAATATAAAAAAGGTCAGAATTTTGGTCCTTAGCTGAAAAGTAAAATTAATCCAGAATTAAGGTCCTGCCTTAGTTTCACCTAATGATGCTTAAAATAAAATCTGAAATGATCAACCATTTTATATCTTATTTGTGCTTTAAGTAATATCTAGAGAATATTTATGTAAAAAAAGTTTAGAAATGGTGACGCTAAACAAATAAATAAAAGAAAAACAGATCTAGCGCACAGCTCGGTGATTACAGCACTTGCCTCAGAAGCATGAGTTCCCTTGGATTCACCAGAGATGTGTGTCAGATGGCTGTGGTGGTGCATGCCTAAAATCTTGACACTCAAGAGGCTGATGCAGAAGGATTTATGTGAGTTCAAGACCAGCTTGGGCTACATAGTGAATTCAGGACCATCCTGAGATACATAGTTTAATCCTGTCCCACAGAGAGAGAGAGAGAGAGAGAGAGGAGAGAGAGAGAGAGAGAGAGAGAGAGAGAGAGAGAGAGAGAGAGAGAGAGAGGAGAAGAACGAGAACAATCATGTTTAGATATTTTATCCCTTAGGAACTTGACGTCACATGGCCACATGGCCGTGGGAGATCAGTGGTTTCCTGCTTTTGTGCCTTTAAAACCTCCAATAAGTGAAACCACACGTTAACTAGAAAAAAAGAAAAACATGTATGGGATTTGTGATTTGGGCTAGCTACAGAAGGATGAAAAACACAGGGAGGTAATAGCAAGGTTTTTTTTTTCTTCTACTCTAATAATGACTTCAGAAACGTACTGTCCTCCAGTAGCGGTATGTACTCTCTGTGGGAGAGGAGATGTGTCACTGTGCCTAATAACTTTCAGAGGTCTTGAGGAGCCGTGTACATGCATACATAACATACACATGTGACTCACTAAAACTAACAGTCCCAACACTCACAAGGATTTGGTTCAACAGAAACTCACAGGGCACTGGATAATAATGTAAAATTGTAGAGAAAACTTGGAAAGCACACAACAATTTCTTGAGCAATTTCTCATAAAACATTTACTTAATCATATAAAACCTAGCAATCTCTCCCCCTTAACTGTTATTCAAAAGTACTTACTTTATGAATTCTATTTAGCAGTTGTGAAAAACTTCCTTTAATATTTCTGTTAGGACAGAATTGTTAGGGCTGGAGGAATA
>PVKB01004866.1:77317-121321 GCA_004027205.1 Ctenodactylus gundi | reverse complement strand
TCACTCCTTTGTTTCTTCAATTCTAGCCTCATTAGTTCTCAAACAAAATCTCTACTGAGAATTTCATCGGTCTCAGAAGAATCATGTTATGGTGAAGATGATATAATCTATCATAGCCCTCATGAAAAGAATCTTGCAGGATTTATTTGAGGTAGAATAGACTTTTTTCCTAAACTTTAGTACACTTCTCTAGAATATTAAGAGCCTCTTAAGAGACTTAACTATCTCATCTTCATGAATGAATTTCTCACTGTCCCCAAATATCTTCCTCACATAGATACTCAAAAGTGTTTTATGACTGATTAAAAGACTACAAGAAAAGTGTTGACTACTTGAGGTTTGACTTTAAAAGCTTATTATGATACATATGTGTGTGTAAACATATTACAGTTTCATCAAGCAGATGCAAACTTTTATTATTTGAAATATTCCTTTTACTTCAAATAACGCCTACCAACTGTAACTATAGCTTGCTAGCAAACGTTAGGATTAGGGTGTGTGAGAAAAGGTACATTTTCATGTTTTATTACTTAACCTGGGTAGCCCGGAGTTATGTCCTCATCCCTTCTAGTTTTCTTTATTTTTATTCATGTTTTCATTGAGTTTTCCATTTTGGCCTAGGCAACTTGTTGAAGGTGAACAAAACCCTTGAAATCTGCAGTTACTTCATTAAAAGTCAGAAGGGTCAGACTACTACGCAGACTTCAGATGTGCGCCCAGAGGTCTGTTGTGAAGTTCAGAGCTACATATTCTTCCAATTCTTTTTTAAAAATCTCTCCATTTATTTAGACTTTTGATTTCGCAGATATTGTGTAGTTTTCAGCATGCGTGTCCTCTACATGCTCTGCCTGATTTGTCGCTAAATACTTCGCAGTATTAGACCAACTGCAAATAAACGGTAGTATTTTTTAATTTCAATGATGGCATGATTGCTACAAGTACATAGAAATCCAATACATGTTTGCATGCTTATCTTTTTTATTTTTTTGTTTTGTTTTTCCACATTTTGGTGATATGTATACGTGCAAAATTCAAGGTTTACAATGGAGTTGAGCATTTTGTGCACATACGTATCTTGTCAAGGTGACAAGGGCTTTCCCACTCTCCTTTTGTCTGTCCCTCTACCCACCTCACCCTCCCTCCTTCCCCACCCTCCCTCCTTCCCCACCCTACTCCCCTTTTTCACTTTGTCTTTCGTCTTAAGTTCCATAGGTGTTGTGATCTGGGTCTCTCATATCAGAGAGACCATTCGATGTTTCACCTTCTGCTTCTGACTTACTTCACTAAGCATGATATTCTCAAGTTTCTTCCATTTGCCTGCAAAAGCCTCCACGCTATTGGATTTTATTGTTGCATAGCATTCCGTTGTGTATAAATGCGACGTTTTGTGTATCCACTGGTCTGTTGATGGGTATTTTGGTGCCTTCGATATTTTTGCTATTGTTAGTTGTGCTGCTATGAACGTGGGTATACATATATCTCTGTTATATGTTGTTTTGGTCTCTTTTGGATATATTCCCAGGAGAGGTGTCACTGGGTCAAAGGGGATATTTATTTCTAGTCTTTTAAGAGGTCTCCATACTGTTTTCCAAAGTGTTTGTATGAATTTACATTCCCACCAGCAGTGCAGGAGGGTTCCTTTCTCCCCACAGCCTCTCCAGCACTGATTATTATTTGACTTGTTGATCTAGGCCATTCTCTCTGGGGTGTGATGGTATCTTAGCGTTGTTTTGATTTGCATTTCTCTTATGGCTAGAGATCTTGAACATCTTTTCATGTATCTGTTGGCCTTTTGCATTTCGTCATGAGTGAACTGTCTCTTCCTTTGCCCACTCTTCAATAGGATCCTTTATTTTGGTAGGCTTACTTTTCTTTAGCTCCCTGTATGTTCTAGTTATAAGCTTCTTTTCTGAGATGTTGGTGGTAAATATTTTTTCCCAGTCTGTTGGATCTCTTTTTACAATGTTGATAGTTTCCTTTGTTGTGCAGAAACTTTTTAGTTTGACAAGATCCCATTTGTTAATAATGGGGATAATTTCTGTTGCTCTTGGCGACTTGTCAAGAAAGTCTTTGCCTACCCCTATGTCTTTTAGAAATTTGCCTATTTTGTCTTCTAGAAGGTTTAGTGTTTCATTTTTAATGATTAGGTCTTTGAATCAATTTGATTTGATTTTGGTGCATGGTGATAGATGTGTAGCTAGATTCATTCTTCTGCATGTGGATGTCCAGTTTTCCCAGCACCATTTGTTGAACAGGCTGTCCTTTTTCCATTGTGTGCATTTGGCCCCTTTGTCAAAGATTAAGTAATTTAGGGTATTTGGGTTTGTCTCTGCAGCTTCAATTCTGTTCCACTGGTCTATCTGTCCATTTTTGTGCCAGTACCAAATTGTTTTTCAACTATGGCTTTATAGTATAGCCTGATGTCTGGAACTGTAATGCCTCCTGCTTTGGTCTTGTCGCTCAGAATAGATTTGGCTATTCTTGGTCTCTTTTGGTTCCATATGAATTTAAGGATTGTTGTTTCAAGTCCTTTGAAGAAACTAGCAGGTATTCTGATAGGAATTGCATTGAATCTGTATATCAGTTTCGATAGTATAGTCATTTCGACTATATTTATTTTGCCTATCCAAGAGCAGGGGACACCTTTCCATTTTCTAGTGTCTCCTATAATTTCTTTCTTCAATGTAATGTAGTTTTCTTTATATAGGTCCTTCACGTCCTAGGTTAGGTATACTCCTAGGTATTTAATTTTTCCCTGGGCTATTGAGAATGGAATTATTTTATTGAGTTCTGGCTCAATAAGTTCATTGTTAGTGTAGAGAAAAGCTATTCCTTTTTAGTGTTAATTTTGTAGCCTGTGACTTGGCTAAATTTTTTAATTATTTCTAGGAGTTTTGCAGTGCAGTTTTTAGGGTCTTCCATGTAGATAATCATATCATCTGCAAATAAGGAGAACTTGACCTCCTCCTTTCCGATGCAGATTCCTTTTATTTCATTTTCTTGTCTGATTGCTATGGCCAGTGTTTCAAGAACTATGTTGAATAAGAGTGGTGAGAGTGGGCAGCCTTGTCTTGTTCCTGATTTGAGGGGGAACGATTTCAACTTTTCTCCATTTAATATGATATTTGCAATAAGCTTAGCATATGTGGCTTCTATGAGTTTAGGTAGGTCCCTTCTATGCCTACTTTTCTGAGTGTTTTTATCATGAAGGGGTGTTGGATTTTGTCGAAGGCTTTTTCTGCATCGATAGAGATAATCATGTGGTTTTTGAAGCATTTAAGACATGTTATTTTCCTCTGTGTTCAACACAGTCATTACATATTTGCCTTAAAATTTTATGTTCAAAAAACATTTGTTTTATATCTCATTTATCAGAAGATAAATGAGTTGAAACAAGGCAATATCTGTGATACAGTCACTATCATAGCAGGACAATAGGCCTGAAGTATCATTTAAGACCCAGTTCTGGAAGAGAGCTCAGAGGATCAGGTAGCTGCTAAACAGGTAGAACGAGAAGAGTTAACACATGAGAGAGAGGATAGATGGAGAAGGAAAAAAATCAAATTAAAAATTAATCTAAAAAATAAAATTTCAGAATATTTGAAGAAATCTAATGTGAAAGAACATAGCCAACAAAAATATCTAATATAATAAACCAAAATTAGTTGATTAAAAAATAAGGGTATGTGCAAAGCTTCAGGTTCAACCCCAAAACCAAAATACGATTTTTGATTTTTTTAATTTTACTGGAGTCTTTTTAAAATAAGTTATCTCATTGATTCCTTCTGATCACCAGGATCCCTTTTATGTCTCATTCTGACACAGCTGATTTTTCAGGATCTTCTCTAGATTATGAGTTCTTTTTTACTCAGGTCAAAGTTCAAAGATCTACTAACATGCTTCTCATTTCTTGGAACTGCTTGCAGCATTACAGAGCCTGAGTCTCTCTCTCTCTCTCTCTCTCTCTCTCTCTCTCTCTCTCTCTCTCTCTCTCTGTCCTTCGTGTGTGTGTGTGTGTGTGTGTGTGTGTGTGTGTGTGTGTGTGTGTTTGTAAAATTTAGCCTTCCTCTTTTAACTCTCTCTTGGCACCACAGACTGGAACATTCTAGGATCTTGCTGTGTACCTAAATTTCCCACAAGAATGTGGGACAGTGGTTTTACAAAATTGCATGGAACTTTTTCTCACTTTCATTCTCTCTCTCTCTCTCCCTCTCCCTCTCTCTCTCACACACACATGCTTAAACACACATACACACATGCGCATGCACACACATATGTGCACGTGGGCCAAGCTAGGTTTCAGCATCTTTCTCAACGGTTTCTAATATCTAGGCATCCTTCTCCCTGGTGAAAACATTATTTTTATTCTAGTGGCTAAAACTGTCTATACTATGAGTCCCTCATGATTTAAGCTTCTGAAACCCAAAAATGTTGCATTTGAAAATCACAGGAACAAGCACTGGATAAACAATGCAATAGCAGTATTTATTAAATACTTTACAGCAAAAACTCTCATTGTTAATGACCTTAATTCCCCAATCCAAAGATTGGAAAATTGGCTCAAAAAATATCCAGCCGTATGTAGCCTGCAAGACACAAACTTCATTCAGAAAGAAAATAAAACTTAGCAACTTAGTGAGATTCTGCCTCAAAATAAAAGATTTTTTTAAAATGTGCCAAGGATGTAGCTCAGTGCAAAAGCCCTGGGATTAATCCTCATTACCCAAAAGAAAAATAAAAAATCATAAATGTATATTATTGTATAATCAGTGGCTCACAGAAGAAATCAGGGAAGAAATTTAAAAATTCACAGTCATGTAGGAATCGAAACACAACATTCCCAAAGCTATGGGACTCAATGAAAGCAGATTAAAAGAGAAATTTCTACCTGTGAATATATACATTAAATGAATAATCTTAAACAACCTAATGATGCACCTAAAGGTCCCAGAAAACAAAAATTATCCAAATCTGAAAATAGTGTAATTGAAAGAATTAGAAAAATCAGAGTGCGAATTAATAAAATAAACACCAAAAGAAATACATACAAAGGATCAATGAGTCAGAGTTGAGACTTCCAAAAGATGAACAAGATTGAAAAACTTCTAGAAAAACTTAAAAAACAAAGAAAAGAAATACTCATATCAATGCAATTAGAAAGGAAAAAGTTGAGATCACTCAGAAAGCACCAGATTTGGGGAATTTTAAAAATAATATTAAAAATTTATATTCCAATAAATTGGAGAATCTAAAAGAAATCAATACATTTCAGGCACATGTAAATTACCAAAATTGAACCAAGGATGTATAGCAGCATTGAATAAACCAAGGAGAGACAATGAAATGAAGACAATGATAAGACTCTTACAATGAAGAAAAGTCCAGGAGCTGATTGTTTCACAGCAAAATTTTACCCAAACCCCAGGGGAGATTTAACAGCAATTCTTTTCAAACTCTTCCCTGTGGCTGAAAAGGAAGGAGCACTGTAGTACACATTTCCTTAGCTAGCATCATGCATGGGGACTTAAGAAAATTAGAGGGCAATTTTTAATATACATAATACAACAAACCATTATTACCAAGTTGGCTTTATCCTAGGGATGCAAGGATGTTTCAATATATATAACTAAATAACAATAATAAATCACATAAATAGAAGAAAGAACAAAAATTACATAATTTTCTCAATCAACACAGAAATAATCTTTGATGAAATGTAATGTTCATTGATGGTAAGAATTTGACAAAATAGGTATAGGACTTTACATCAAGATGATAAAAGCCACTTGTGACAGATTTGCCACGAACATCACACTAAATGAGAAAAATTGAAAACATTTCTTCTAAAATCAGGACCAAGAAACTCTAACCACTTCTGTCCGATGTAGTACATGAAAGTTTAGCTTAAACAATCCAGCAAGAGAAAGAAAATAGATAAGTACACAAAAGGGTGAACTCAACCTCTGCTTATTTGCAGATGACATGATCCTTTATGTAGGAGATGCAAAATACTTTACCAAGAGACTTAGAAATAATCAATTCAGCAAAGTGTCAGGATACAAAGTCACTACACAAAATATAACATTTCTCTACATCATTACTAGGGAATGTCAAACCCTTTGGGCTGTGTACAACTCACAAAATCATGTGGTCCGGCCTGAGCATTATGGGTGAGTCAGTTGTGTAATAATTATTTTACAAAACATGAAAAGTTCATTTTAAGTTGATGATTTTGCTTGTTTGTTTGTTTGTGGTATTGAGGATCAAGCCTAGGGCCTTCACCCAGAACTATAGCCCCAGCACATTTTTATTTCTTAATTTTGAGGCAGGGTTTCTCTAAATTGCTAAGTTTCCCAAAGTGGGTTTGATCTGTCAGTTTCCCTACCTAAGCCTCCCAGAGTGCTAAAATTACATGCCTGTATCTCATGCCTACCATAACTTGATAATTGTGTATGGACAGTTATTGATGTCATAAATATCCAAATGGCTCTTGGCAGAAAGAGTTTCCCCTTTGTCTGTACATCAACAATGAACATACCAAGAAAGAAAAAAAAAAAAAAAAAAAAGGAAAACAGTCCCATTCATGGGAACTTAAAAAAAAAATACTTACCTATGATTTAACCGAACCATGAAAGTGAAAGTCCTTTATTATAATGAAAACTACAGTTTTCAAAGACACAACAGAAAATGGAAGACATCTCCCGTTCCTGTTCGATAATATTTGCCAACATTTTGGTCATTCTACCAAAAATGATATATAGATTTAATGAAAATTTAGTTAAAGAATTAATAGTGTTCTTCACAAAAGTGGGAAAAAATTCTGAAATGTATGTTGAACCAAAAGAAACCAAAGACATCCAACGCAATCTTGAGAAAGGCGCAAAGGAGGCATCACAATTCTGAATTTGAAGCTATATTACAAAGAATAATGATGAAAAGCAGCATGATTCTGGCAAAGAAACAGACGTGGATCAATGAAACAGAACTGAAGATTCAGGAAAAAAACTCAGTCACCTTTAGCCACCTGATCTTTGACAAAGGAGGCAAAAACATACACTGGGGAGAAGATGCTGTCTTTATAGCAGAAGACGTTGGGAAAATTGATTCCTCACATACAGAAGAATGAAGCCAGACCCATATATTTTACTTTGTACTGAAATCATTAAAAATAGATCAAAGACCTAAATATTAAAACATAAAGAGTGAACCTACTGAAAGTAAAGTCAGTAAAACTCTTGAGAGCATAGGCAGAGGAAATGGCCCTCTGAGCAGAGCTCCAGCTGCACAAAAAAAAAAAAAAAGTACCAAGAACCAACAAGTGTAATGTTAAAATCAAAGTACCAATGTATATGTGTATATGTAATTATAGCAAGAAACTAACAGATTACATTCCAAATTGTTTGATTTATTATAATTGTACTAAAGAACTAGAAATCATTAAGTGAAAAATTTCTGTGCAACTCTCATACAAATATCAAATAAAATGTTGGTAACAAACCATCTGTCTAGTCCAAGACATATGCTGAATTATTAAGCAGGCATTTCTATACATTGTAAATTATTTTAATGTCATTATGAATGAAGAGAACTTTCAGATAGTTTTATTTTACAACACATGGTTTAGTGTCTAATTATTAGAAACCCAATAGACAATCTAATGAGTGTGTCTAATATTCTTAGCCTAATGAATTCATCATCGTTTTCCCTCTGTAATGCTCTTTATTTCTAGTTTCTGTTTTAAAATTTTGCCGTGAACTTATTTCAGCATCCTCTGCTTAGTATGTAAGAAAGAAACACTCTTTACCAGGAGGAAATATGATGTACCAAAAAACCAAGAAATGCGGAGAGGTAAAACAAAGTTTCTGGAACCAATTTCTTGAATGATATATTTTGTTGATGTTATTTAAAAAATGAGGCATCTTTAGAAAGTCTCTTGATTGAATTCCCTGTCATATGCTACAATTAATTTTAGCTTGATATGCACTAAATTGCTTACAATATTTTGAAAGAAGTGCTGTTTTTTGCTTGAGAAGGCAGCTCTTCAATTTCAGTCAGGAACAAAAAGCATCTATAACAAAACTAAAAGATAGTAACATTTTTATGATTCTTATACTATACCTAAACCAGTCAGTAAATATTTTAAATTAACCAGCATTTTAGCAATATAACATGTCAAGAGATTTTTTTCTTTATTCTCAGTGTCCTTATCTATAAAAGGGGAACAAACTTGACCGTGGGATCCCATACTCTTACCTAGCTCCAGAAGTATTTGGTCCTAGTAAATATTTAAATAATATAGATATAAGTAAGTTCAAAAATAGGATATCAAATGATCAACAGTGCAGTGCTCAGCTTTAACAGTGTTTATTAACTGTAACCATTTCTGACCCCCTGCCGTGAACCAGCAGTTTTCACATGCTTGTTCTATAAAAATAAACTATTACTATAAATCATTATCATCAATACAATAAGCTGAAATGCTCATATATGATGATGATGTTTATAAAATTATGATCAATAATAAAGTATATACATTAGTTAGTTGGTTATTCTTGTATTACTGAGACCTTTTTTATTGTTGATTTTAAGATATCCCTAGACCCTTTTTTTTTTTTTTCGTTTTGAGACAGGGCCTCAACAATTAAGTTGTCCATGCTGGGCTTGAACTTGCATACTTCTGCCTCAGACTCCGAAAGTGCCAGGATTACCAACTGGCGCTACCAAGTGTGGCTTATTTTTATTTTATTTAAAAGTTATTTTGTTTCATGTTTTTTTTTAGATTTACAGAGGTGTACTTGACAAAATCGTGTATGTTTGAGCTATATAATGTGGTGTTTTGATAAATGCATACATTATGAAATTATTTCCATAGTCAAACTAACTAATATGTCCATCATCTCACAATTACCATGTTTCTGAATTGAGAACATTGATGTCCTACTCTTTTAGGAAAATTTGTGTTATTATTAACTACCAGCACTACAATGGACCATTTACCTGGTATAACTCCTAGAACTCAGATTCATCTTTCCGTCGAAGGTCTGTCTTGATGAAATGCCTCGCTCAAGGCGCAGGTGTGATGGCCCACACATGAGTAATTTTCACCTTTGCATTGCAGCTCCTTGACTAAGCATAATCCTTCCTCCTATCCTCTCCAGTGAATTTTTAATTACTGATTATGTATGTCTTTACTTGGTTTATATTGTTTAGAAGATTTGCAATAAATTTTGCGCATCATTGTATGGGTGTGAATGCATTAATCCATAGCAGTGAAATCATGTCTGTTCTGAGCACTTGATAGAGGCATATGTTTTTACATCAGTGTTGCAATTCCAGAGTACTTTTGTATATTCTGGAGATCTTGCTTATTTGATTGCATCATGCTGCAAAATAACCTTGGCTGTTATGAGTCAAGGTCTCAGGTGTTGAGTCATTAGTGGCCACGAGATAGATCACAATCACATTAGAGCCGCACAGCACAAAGGAAGGGTATTCCAAGTTTTTTCAGGCTTAGCATGAACATATGGATGACTCCTCAGCTCTTGCCTGCAGATAGTTACTTGAGAAATTTTTTCCCATTTTATTGATATGTACAAAATTTAAGGTTTACAGTGGAGTTGAGCATTTCGTGCACATAGGCATCCTGCCAAGGACACCAAGGCCTTCCCACTCTCTTTCTGTCTCTCCCCCCACCTTCCCTTCCCTCCCTTCTTCCCTACCCTACCCTCCTATTTCACTTTGTTTTTCGCTTTAAGTTCCATAGTAGTTGTGATCTGGGACTCTCATATCAGAGGCCATTTGATGTTTCACCTTCTGCTTCTGACTCACTTCACTGAGCATGATATTCTCAAGTTTCTTCCATTTGTCTGTAAAACCCTCCACGCTGTTGGACTTTATAGATGCATAGTATTCCATTGTGTATAAATACCACAGTTTGTGTATCCATTGGTCTGTTGATGGGTATTTTGGTGACTTCCATATTTTAGCTACTGTTGGTTTGCTGCTATGAACATGGGTATACATATATCTCTGCTGTGTGTTGTTTTGGCCTCCTTTGGATATATTCCCAGGAGGGGTGTCGCTGGATCAAAGGGGATATTTATTTCCAGTCTTTTAAGAGCTCTGCATACTGCTTTCCAGAGTGATTTTGAGAGAGATTCCTTTATGTTAACTTGCCCAAAAGATCTTAACTTCTCAAATGCAAATGGGAAGGCATATGAAATTAGGCAGTGCTCAGTTAAAACAGAGAACACTAACAGACTTGTGTACCTATGTCTTTCAAAAAGGATCATTTTATGAATAATAGTACTTTAAATTTTTTGACTTGTATTTGCAATGTACTTCAGGAATGCTGTCCACTGATAACCTGGGTATAATTAAACTTGTAATAAAAACAGCTCTGTAAGAAAGTTATTAGAATTATTGATCTGTACTTTAAAATCAAGCACAAAGTTGCGTGTGTCAGAATCATAAACTAGAAAGCGAGTTACAGAACCTTTGAACTACAGACACAATCATGGCTATATGACCGATCAAAATTGCTTCCTGCTCTTCCCTGTGACTCTTTCTGTCTCTAGAATCCCTCTCATACCAGATACACTCATACCTCTCTAAACAGCAAAACTGCTTCTTGCAGAAATCAGATCTCTTGTATAAAGCTTCAAAAGAGCTTTCCATTGCACCTGGAATAAATTAAAATCATTTTCATGAGAGTGATCATGACCTCATCTGCTTTCGATCTCTCATCTCCGTCCACCTTTCTCTCTTAAGCATCCCAGTGAGTGTGTTTGTGCTGTGCTTGAGAATCCTTTCACTTGGGATGTCCTTCTCCTGCCCAGGGAGCCTGTGATGGCTTTCTTTAGAAAAAAAATGGACTTAATTTTTTAAACAGTTTTAAGTCTACATAAAATATTTGGCAGAAAATATCGAGTTCCTCTCTACAACCTCTCCCCCCACCTCTCCACATCTACACAGTGTCCCCAATTACTAGCATGCTACATCAATATAAATTTGTTTAGTTGATGAGTGAATATCAAGAAATTATTAACTGAAGTCCATATTTTGCATGACAATCCACCATTTTATATAGTTTAATTCATTTTAACAAATGCATGACATCACATATCCATCGTTGTAGTATCAAACAGAACACCTCCTGAAATCTCTCCCGTGTTTCACCTCTTCCTTCTGCCATGCCCTTAGCAATTACTGAGATTTTTTTTACTGTCTTTATTTTTGCTTTTTCCAGAATGTCATATAGATGGAATCATGCAATATGTAGTTTCTGTAGGCGGTCTTCTCTCACGAAAAGGATTTAAGATCCTTACACACATTTTCATGGCTTAATAGCTTTATTTTTAAACTTTGAAGAATAATCCATTGTATGAATTTACGATGGTGTATGTACAGATATACCTTTTGAAGCACATCTTCATAAATTTCATGTTTTGGTAATAAAAAAAGTTGCCAAAAACAACCATGTGCTTTCTCTGTGTGCATATAAACTCTCAGTGCCTCTGAGTGTGTACTAAGATGCGCTGCTTGTAAATGTTTTGATAAGGATATGTTTAATAGTTTAAGAAACTGCCATGATGTTTTCCAAAATGGATGTTATCACTTTTGCATCCCCACTCACAATAACCGAGAGTTCCTGAAGGCACCATATCCTTGCCATAATTTGTTATTTTGGCCATTTTCTCAATGTGGATACCACTGTATAACTGTTTAAATTTTCAATTTCCTGAATGCATTAGATGCTGAACATCCTTTTACATTTGTTTATTTAGATCTGCATATTCTATTTATTGTTCAGTTTTTAGAGTTCTTTGTATATTTTAGATGCAAGTTCTTTTTCTAGTATATTTTAATAAATATTTTCTCCCAGGCAATGACTTTTAAAAATTCTCTCAGCATATTGTTTGCAGGGCAGAAGTTTTTTCATTTTAATAAAGTAATCTATCAATTTCTTATTTTATGAATCATACTTTTGGTGTTTTTGTATAAAAACCATCACCAAACTCTAGGTTATCTAAATTATTATATTTTAGACATGTTATTGTTTTGTATTTTACGTATAGACCATGAGCTACAATTTGAGTTGCTTTTTATGAGTTCAGGTGGCTTTCATTGTTCTTTTTCGTCACTTTTTAAAAATATTTTTCCAAAGTGCCTTTTCTGATTATTTTAACTAAAGTTGTCTCTCTCCCAACCGGGCACTGTTTGGTCCAGTATTCTTTTTTCTTAGAACTTTCATTATCTAAAGTTACATTGGCCGTCATTTAGTTAGGTGGTTGCCTTTTCTTTCCCAAGAGTATACATTCTGTGGGAACGAGGAGGCAGCCTATCCTTTTTACTGCTCTGTCTCCAATGTCCAATGTTTGTCAGAATACTCAGTACATGTTATGTACTGGTAAATACTTAATAAATAAATGACAAATTTACTTAACAATAATCTACATTGATGTATAATAAGGTTCTTGACTATACGTGTCTATATAAGTAGCAAGGACAGAAGTTTTGAAAGAATGAAAAGGGAGAGTATGGAAGAGGGAGCAGTGGAAGAAAAGAGTAGCTCTTTTTCTTGTTCGGCCTGTAACACATATAAAGCCCTGCTGAATTTAGAATATGATGCCACAGAAAGAATGTGACTCTTAGGAAAATCAAATGATTTGTATGGAATTTTTTTAGAGTCCTTGGTCTATTGCCAATAGACTATTTTTGGAGATTATCTATTTAATTATTTTGAAAGTCAGTAGAAGACTCAGACAGATTGCTTCTTCTTTCTACAAAATGCAAATCTGCTTCAACTAATTTTACTTGAGTTTCTATTAAGCAAATAATGGAAAAGAACGTATTTATGAACTGGGTTAGATTAAATGATAAGTTATACTGTCCTTCCTCCAATAAAGGAAAATAATAATGTGACTTAATCTTTTTAAAGCTTCTACTGAATCTTGGAATAAGTTAAGAGACAAAAAGGATGCTCCATAATTGATTCCTTGACTGATGATGAGCCCTTATGTAAAGATTCTTGAGTTTTTAAGTCTATATAGATTTGCCTGCCTTAGACCAAAAATAAGTGGACAAATTTAAACAGTAGCCATTGTCATCCAAGTATTAATATGTCATCAAAGTATTGATATTCCTAATGAATGAACTGGGGTATAGCTTAATAATAGTGTGCCTAGTGTGTGCAAGACATTGAGCTTGAACCCCAGCATTGAAAAACTTACATAAAATACCAAATGAGACCAATTGATCATTTATGTCTACTTAAATCTTTCTGATGATTTTCATGATGCCAACTAAAAAAGAGAAAATAATTTTAGACTTTTCTGTTAACTCTAATTATCAGGCATTCTGTATTAGGGACTTGGGGGAAGAATATTTTTCTGTCTGTGGTCTCAAAAACCACCTTAGATTCAACATTTGTTAGGTAAAACACTATGGCAGTTGCCAAGAAATACTTGACACAATTTCTGCATTCAAGAATTTTGCTATCTTTGTGTGGCCATATAATTCAAATACGAAAAAAAAAAAAAACCTACAAGGAAAACACTTTAAGAATCTGTCAAATTTTAACGTCTAAAACTACTTTTAGATTTATTATTTTACTCAGTATTCATTATTTAACTTAATTTTTGTTATAACTTTTGTTTGTTGCAATGTTTTTCTGAGATTAGCAGACAGAGGCTTGAAAGCCAGAAGTGAACCTAAAGGCAGATTGTGATTTTCGTTAAAGAAAAAATTGTGGGTCTATGTAAACCAAGCGCATAGTTAGAGCCCAGCCCTCTGAGGCGCTGAATCAATACTCGCTAACTAGATAAATCACAACTCAGGTCCCACCCAATGCCATACTGTCTGATCAATTACGTAGCTGCTACATGTGTAGAGACCGTGTTGCTTTTGTTTTTAATTTCTCCACTCTAACCATGGCTGATTGTTCACCGGGAATGTTCAGTGATGTCAGAATGTATGCCAAACAGTATAGATTCAAGACATGAGTTAGAATAAAAGAGAACAATTTACTAGAATTTTCAGTGGACTTTAAAATGAAAAACAAAATATTTGGATAAAGTTTTAGAAAGTAGATGGAAGATAGAAGTTGAGAAAAGAACATTCTTTTTGAAAAATGACGTGGAAATAAACCATGTTGCTCCACGTTAATGTATTATATTACAAAGGCTTGAAAGAACCAGTATGACTGAAAGTAAACAGATGGCATTGTGTTTATCGCACAAGTAAGCAAGGGGAACGTTCATTAGTGCGTATGAGGAAGTGCGGCAAGAGATTGAAATGCGCCTGCGCTATTGGGGAGGTGGGGGCTGTGCGCGCTGGCGCTTGGTTCATTGTGTATTTATATGCTATTAAGCACGGATACATGCAATGCATGTAAGAACAGTGTAGATCTTTTTTTTTCTCCCCTATGCTATTAAGCAGTAAATTTATTTTAAGGAAAAGAGTGCTGTGTGTAAATGATACCTTTTTTTTTTTTTTTTTTTTTTTTTTTTTTGGAGTGGAGCTGCGATTCCACAAACGACCTACTCTATCTCAGTGCCAAAAATGTGGCGTCTTGCCATTAAAATAATAGTACCAATTCCCCAAAATTTTATACAATAAGTATTTCTAAGGTTTTTCACGTATAGAAAGAGAGCGATATTATAGAAATAACCAGCAGCTATTCAGGTTTACAACTGGGGCAACATGGAAAGTTCTTAAAGTTCCTTAAAATTTGAATTGTAATTGTGGATATTTTTGTTCTTAGAACATCACGTAATATACAGATAGTAAGCATATAAGTTTCAATTTCAACATGGAAATCCTAAATTCGCATATCAGAATCAAAATGACGTGATCTTAACGTGATGTTCTTGAAGAGAATTGACACTTTACTTTTTAAATACAAAACATTGTGATAATATTAATGGAAAATTTAATGTAGAAAACAATGCATCCAGTGTAATCTCAACGTTCTAATACAGGAATTGATTTTGGTTTGGGATTGTTATCTTTTGATCTTTGAAAATAATGTCTGTTTGCACTGAATGGCGAACTGTGTGTGTGCAGTTGTAGGAATGTGCACTGTTTAAATAATCACATTTATTAAGTAGTTAAATGTCTGTGTTTTCTGAAGCATGATTTTATTTATTGTACTAAATTCAATGTACATTCAGTTTTTCAAACTACTTTGATCTACTCTATGCCAGTCTATAAATTATAATGTCATAGAATTCTATTGCTTAGTTTATAACTCCAGAGTATTTACTGGGGAAAGAGGTAGATGTATGTCATGTAGCTATTAGAAGATTTTTTTTTTCTGCTTCTACTATTTGAAGAGAAAATAATTTCAACACAGAGAAAGTCTGAGAGAAGAATCTACCTCAAACACTTAGGCTGAAAGCAGAAGTTCAGATGATGATCTCTGAGTCATCTCTTACCTTCAGCTGCTTTAAAATTAATCTTATCCTAAAACATTCGCTAAAGAGCATTTACTATTTACTGATCAAGATTTTTTGTTGAATTAGTTGCAGGGATAGACCTTTCAGTGTACTGTGCTCATTCTTTTTACAGTTTTACCTTTCCTCCACATATTGGACTCTAAATTTCTTTTAAAAAATTCTTTCATATTAATTTTTTCTTACAACACCAGGTAAAATATGCAATTCAATAATATTTTAAATTAAATTACTCTCCAATGAAGTAAATTTATCTCTGTAAATATTCAGTTGGCACATAAGAGATGAAATGCCAGTGTTATTGAACATTGGCTGCATTTAACTTCTCTGCTAATTCTATTTGCGTAGTTTTAAGAATGTCATAGTTCAGAGATTTCTTAAAACATCTTTACAAAGTAAAGACAAGGTCTTTTGTGACTATTTAGTCTACAATAAGGAAAAATGTGGTATTAAACCTACTGCTTAGTAAATACAAAAAGTATTTTGGGATCTAAATTCTCTTTCTAGATGCAAATTTGAATGTGTTATGACTTTGTGTTTCTAATATATTACCCTCATTGTAAAAAACAAACTTTTCAGAAATGGTGCATATCGGCATCTATGGTATTCCTCCTAACTACGTGTCCAACTTTAACCAATAAATTTCTTTTGTCTTCTTATGATATGAAAATATTAACCTACTTTCGTTTCATGTAGTTGGATAACTCTCTACCTATTTGCACTGTTTTTCCATATGCTTAGAATGTTTACATTTTATTAGCCCTGTGATTGGCTAATTATAGAGGTCTTGGGTTAAATATTACCTCTTTAAGAGTATTTTTTCATTGCTTTTTCTAAAGTAATTTTCCACCAGAGTTCTTTGCAGTCAGGCTTATCACAATAAAGATAAAGATTCACAGATTTTCTTTTCCAAACAGAACACTATTTACATGGTCCAGGAAATTTTTTGTGCTTTTTTTCTTATATACCCACTGTGCAGAAAACAATTCCCAGTGGACAGTAAGAACCTTGAAAATATTTGCTGAATGAATAAACATATTTACTGATAAAGCAACATTAGATGTTAATATGAGCAGTAAATTAATCTGAAGAGTGAGTGAGTTATCATTGTGTTGCAGTATTGCCTCAATTGTTTGATCTGAAACCAAAGACTAGATGACTTCCATATCCAAAGCACATTATTGTTTCAACAAATAAGACTGTGAAATGTATGAAGCAGATTTCTGAAACTAATAATAGGGATAAAAAGAGGACTAGGAGCCTGTTTTTTATTTATTCAGAGAAGAAGTGGTGAATATTTTTAACATTTTCCGAATATAGATAGTGCCTCATTATGCCAAGTATTTTGAATTTTATATGTATATCCACTTAAGTAATTAGCTTGAAGAAAGTTCATAAATTTGAAATTTATTGGAAAGTTGTTACTTTTCATTGTCTCATGAGCTGAAAGAAAATGATTACTTGAGACAATATATTGAAGCCTTGTTAAAAAAATGCTAGGAGAAAAATAAAAGCAAGAAATGAAATAAAGGAAAAAAAATCCAGAAGAGCAGAACTTTGTCTTACTTGAATATTATTGAGCTTAAGAAGCTTCAAGATTAAACTTTGAATATTTTTACAGTATATGTCGTTCTCATAAAGTCTGTATCATTTAATAGAGGATCAATGAGATAATTTCATATAAAATTAGAAAATTTGTGAACTTAAATGCTAGAATATTGGTAGTGTTTATAGAAATGACTGATATCTTTTCCTTTAAATTCTTTTCTTTCATAGCACTTAAATCTCTGTAGCTTTTAAAATCATAAATGGTATTTAACAATTTGCCTTTATACTATGGTACAGGGCGGGTATGAAAGAGTTTTTGGACTCCTTTTGCTTACATAGAATGATTGTATTATACAGTATGTTTGACGAACTCCTGGGCTCTCGGAAAGTATTTCTATGTGTTGTTAAAATATAAGAACATTATTAAAATGCTTTATGGATCATGATCATTTTCTAAGACTTATCATATTTGAAAAAAGTATTTTCTGTTAAATGAAATAAGGAATTTGAGGTGCAAAAACTTATAAGCTTTAGCTTTAACTTATTAGCTTATTAGCAACAGCTTATTGGGTATTCTTTTTCAAGTTTGTAGAGGATTTTGGGATTTAGTAACGTGTAGGTACAATAAACCCACATTCAAACTAGAATAACAAGATTTGTTGAATAATGAGAACCTACCACATTTCAGCCTAAATGTGAAACTGTGATTATGTTATCAACTTTACTACAAACAAGTAACTTAGACATTACTTCTACTATATCATATTTAATGAAATTTCGCATTTTTTAAAAATAAAACATGATTCTTGGCTTCTGTTTCCAAGAAAAAGGAACAGAAATTGACTTTATCCTCCTCCCTGGCACAGTAAGAGCAAGAGTAACACAAAGACATAACCTGAAACAAGCTTTTCCACGACATGGAACACGAGGCAATGCAGAATAGTTATGGAAAGGGAACAGTAACTAATGAAATGAGCCTTACATCACCATCAGCGTGTTGCACCGAGAAAGGTTCTGAGCCCCCACGGAAAGAAGAGCTCAAATGGAATTTAGTCAACTCTAAAAGATGAGGAAATAAAAATGAAAGTTGAGGGATAAAAAAACCAACTTTCTAGTTTTTGTAAACTAAATTTGAGAAGAACTTTACAGAAAATAGAAAATAATTGCATGAAGGTACTATTATAAATTGCAAACATACAACTGATATGAAAAACTCATTGAAGTATTGATTGGCACAGGAATGTGAGGATTCTAAGACAGCAGTTCCTAGACTTTTTTGGCCCAAGGCACTGGTCATGTGGAAAACAATTTCCCTACAGGTGGGGCAAGGTTTGGGGGAGGAGAATGAATGGCGCTAACATCACTGCCTCAGCTTCACCTCCGATCGTTGGACATTAGACCCTCACAATGAGCACACGACCTAGATTCCTCACGTGCTCACTTCACAGAATGTCCATTGGCAATGTAGTGCTGCGGATGATCTGGCAGGATACAGAACCGAGGAGACAGCGCCCTGGCAGTAGGTCAGTAAGTTCAGACGAAGCCTCCTGTGCTGCCCCCTGCTCTCCACCTACTGGGTGGAGGCCAGGAGTCCGTGCGGGTCAGGGCCCAGGGCTTGGAAACCCCAACTTAAGGCAAAACAAAACCATTTAAGATGAATAAAGTGGATTTCCTAATACTCATATAAGGTTCTGAATAGTTTCGATCAGATTAGAAACTCTCAAACTCCGTGAGGCATTGACCAGTGTATTTGAAGGATTTTCTCACATTACGAGGATAGTTAGAACTAGATTAAATGCTGCCTGTGTTCAGATCTGTTATCAGTATTAAAATCAATAACAAGTGGGTTAAACTATTTTCAAGTAAATTATTTACATCCCAGAGCAGAGCGCAAGCATATTCTCAGAATTTTTTAAAAATGTCTAGCGCTAAAGAAGGTAATTAACACAATGTCCAGCCTTGTAATAAAGATAAACAGATTCACAAAAATGTGCAAAAATACAACCCAAAATTCTGAAGAAAAAAATTGTCTGAAAGTTAACACAGAACAAATATGAGAATTGGAATCGACAGAGACTTTTTACATCTACTATAAATATATTCCATATATTTGACATATTAAGTAATCCATGGAGACTCTAAGAGAGACCCACATGCACATTCTAAATATAAAAACTATATTATTTGAGATAAAAAGTAATCAGGATGACATTAATGTTATTTTTATGTATCAGAAAAAGGTGTTTTGATCAGAAGCATAGGAACAGGAACTATCCAAAATGGTGCATCTAGGATTGGGCATCTACAGAGCTTGACCCTGAGGCTGGTTGATTCTTACACGTGCCAACGAGAATGTCATGATCCCAGTGAGACTCTGAACAAGTGCCAAGAGGCCTAATGCCCATGTACCTGGCATTTCTGAAGTAGGATGAGAAGCTGAAAAATTACCTAAAGAAATCACGTCCAGGTTCAACTCCGATGAAAACCCTAAATCCAAACTACTCAAGGAACTCAAAGTACTGGAAATATAAAGAAAACTACATCAATTCCACAACACTGTCAAATCCTTCAAAGATAGTGGTAAAGGGAAACATCTTAAAAACATCCAAAAAGAAAAAAGGCATTATGTACAGAAGGAAAGAATTAAGGGTTATAGCAAATTTCTCACCAGGCATAGTGTGAGAAGGCATTAGAACATCTTTAATATTTAAATAAAAAATTGTAATCTAAAATATTAAGTATAGAAAAATATTTTTAAAATAAAGGCAAAATGAGTTTTTTGGATAACAAGTAATTGCCCATGTGTGTAGAAGATTCTAAAGTTTTACATTAGAAGGTTAGAGGAACTTTTTATTTCTTTTTATTATTGAGACTGGGAACTGCTGTGCTGCTCAGACTGTTCTTGAACTCTGGCTCAAGTGATCAATCGTCCTTCCTCAGGCCCCTGGGTACCTGGCACTACAGACCCACTCTCATGTAGTAGCTAGAAACTTCCTCAAATCAAGAGGAAATGACAGAGAATGGGACAAGCATGCACACAAAGAAATGAATAGCACTAGAAATGGTAACTACACCACTAAATATGTAACATTTTTCTTATTTCAATTATTTTGGAATGAAATAAGATATTGTAGCATTTGTATAATACATATCTGTATAATGTGTGACAATCACATAAAAACCAGAGTTGAGAAAATAAGTGGTTACTATTATAATTCTTATACTATGTGTAAATAATTCTTATACTACCCATAAAGTTATATAATATTATTTGAAAATAGATTAAAGACATTAACTATAAATTATAAAACACTTCCCCCTCCAAAAAAATCCCACAGAGTTTTAGCTAATGCACCAACAAATATATATTAAGAATTGTAAAGAGATTTTTTAAAGATTAAAAGACCAAAGGGGCAATAAAGCACAGCTGATACATACAGAAGATAAGTCACCAAGACCACAGGTTAAAAACTAACTGTACAATGTTCAATTTAAATGTAAATGGCATTAATTGGACTGGTGGTGCAGGCCTGTGTTCCGAGCACTCTCTGAGAGGCTGAGCCAGGAAGATCACAAGCTTGAGCCCCGCCTGGACAACTTAGCTACTTACAAGAGTCTGTCTCAAAAATCAATAATAAAAATGGGCTGGGGCCATAGCTCAGTGTGAAGGCCCTGGGTTTGAGCCTCAGTACCAAAATAATAACAATAAATGGTGAAATTGCAACATTAAAAACTAGGTATTATAAGATAAAATCCTTAAGGAAAGGCAAAATATTTACAAGAACATATTTTAAATTAACAATGGAAGTATTTAAAGATAAGTGCAAGGATGAAAAATGTCTTGCCACAAAAATACTAACCCAAAGAAAGCTGGCTTTTGCATATTAACATTAGGCAAAGTAAGTTTAAGAACAAAGAACAGCAATAGGTTGTTTCAGAGTAAGACTATCACTATTAACAAATAAATTTTACTAATAATTTTAAGTACCTAACAAGTCCAGAATGCAGAATACAAGTGACAGATATAAATACATGATTATATTTAGAAATATAAGCGGAGTGTAGTGGTCAAGACTGCTTGCCTAACATGTCTAAGGCCCTGCATTTGATCCCCCAGCACCACATAAAAATTAGCCATGCATGGTGGCATGAGCCCTGTCACAAAAAAGCCTTTCTAAGTCCTTTCTAAATAATTTGTAGAACCAGAAATCATAGACTGAAACTCAGTAAGAACGAAGTCGACTTGAACATTATCAGTCCACTTCACCAATGGACATATTTAGAACATTCTGCCAACCAAGAGGTCAGTAAGTAATCATTTCAAGTATAGATGAAACATTTGCCAACATATGTGATAAATAGGACCATCACATAATTCTTACTGAATTTGTAAAAGTTTCAAGTATTGTAAACACTTCTTTAAGTGAAATGAAATCAAATTAAAATTTAATTAATGCCCAAATATTTGGAAATTAATAACCCATTGAATAAAGATTAAATCAAAGGAAAAATTTGCAAAGTACATTGAACTGAATAACAATGAAAATGTAAATATGTCTGTCTTAATTACTTTTTGTTGCTCTGACAGAATAACATACACAAATAAGGGGAGGAAGGGTTTATTTTAACTCACAGTTTCAGAAGTTGAAGTTAATTGATGTAATCCACTAGATAAAAACTGAATAGAGAATCCTTACAAAGTGTTTCAGAAAAAAAATGAAGAATGCCTGAATAAATAGAGCAATACTTTATCAACCATAAAGTTCTTAATTATGAAGATAAAATTCTCTCAAAATATCTGTATATTAGAGGCAATGCCAATTCAAATACTAAAATTTAATTTAAAAAATTACAAATTAATTGTAAAGTTCATATGGAAATACGAACATAAAAGGATCACCAAAACAACTCAAGAACACAGTTGAGGAATAACACAATTAGCTTTACAGATTTATTACAGTGCAACAGTCATCAAGACGGTGTGGAATTTACCTAACAAGGAACAATGAGGTCTGCAGGTTGGAATAGAGATGCTATATTTTGCTATATCTTTGTTGCTATCTTAAACCTGGCCTTACCCACCAGTTCACATTAGGAAATAACTACAAGCATGTAATTCAAAAGACTAGTAAATTTGGGAAAGAAGAAAAAAAGTTAAATTTCAAAGGCCTTAGCTGAATACTGGAAGGTACATGCTTGTACATTCACAGGGTTATCTTTACTTCAATCAGTTTTCTTAGGATAAATTTTCATCAGGGACCTAATAAGTGAATTGCTACAATAAAACAAAGTTGAAACTATATCACATTGCTACATTAAATGAACTTAAATCTATACCACATTAAAAAAAAGTTTGGTAAATATCCCAATAAAGGGATTGGTTGGATTCAGAGAAGAGGCATCACAATTTGACTACTACGACCCATTTGAGGAATAGGAAGCTGAGGTAGAGTGGTGACTTAAGTGAAATGATTTAGGTGTGGAAGATTAATATGTTAAGTACTGTACAGTTTCTCTGACTTGGAAAATCCAGAACACAGACATTCTATAGAACCACATGAAGTGATAGCCAGAGTTGGGTGAACAGATAGGGAGGGGGTGGGATGGTCAAAAATGGGAAGGGATTGTAAAGTTGATATGATACATATGTGCACAAAACACCCAAATTCATTGTAAACACTATGTATTATGTATGTATATTAATAAAAATAGTGGGGGGAAAAGAATAGAGTTTCTGGAAATAGATCCACATTGATGTAGATCCACAAATGGCTTTTGAGATAAGTGGGTAATATGAAGGAACTGGGAATCACATATACTTCTCGCAGGCAGGTATTCTGTGATGATCACCTTAGAAAATAGTTTTATACTTTTTTAAAAAGACAAATATATGCCTACCATAAAATCCAGCTATTACACATTTTCTTTACCCAAGAAAGCCCAAGATATGTCCATACAACAATATGTATTTAAATATTCAAAGTATCTTTATATATAAAAATACTGAATATAACACAAATGTCCACCAAAGTGAAAAAGCCATATTTTAATATGTCCATACAAAGGTAATCAACAACTGATATTGCTGATACAACATGAATCTAAACATAGTTAATACTGAAGGAATGAAAATAGTGAAAAAAGAGAGCGCCCTGTATAATCCTATTGATTTCCTTTACATCTCAAAAAATGCACACACACACACACACACACACACACACACACACATACACACACACACACACACACATGTAATCAAATGAATGGTTTCCTAGTAAGAGGATTAGTAGGTTGAGAAAAACCTACCTAATAGTTCTGCTATTGCAAAGGACAAGAGAGACCGTTTCAGATGTATTGAATTTGTGGACTATCATGGTGCTGAAAGTGGCTTTAGAAGTGTATTTACATGTTAAAATTTACTAAATTTTACATTTTATATATGTGCATTTCACTCTAGATGTTGTATTTCAATAATGCTCTTCAATTTAAATTTTAATATTTAAAGGAATCCACAAATGTAAATGAAATAGAAATCTTTCAGATTGAGTTAATTCTGCTAAAAGTAATGAAAAAATTTGTAGCCAAAAGAAAAACAAAAAGGAATATGCTATCTGAAAGTGAGAAAAAAACAAGTGGAATAACACTGATCAGATCAACAGATTTTTTTCTGACTCTGACCTACTAAGCAATTATTCCTGAGAATTTCATTATCTTATTTGATGGAAACATCTGTGTTTAGCCAGTAGCTAAGTGACTTCTAAATTTGAAGGAAATATTATGTTGCAATGACTAATTTCTAAACGATGCAGGCTACCTTTTGTAGCAAAGCATATTTTTACAGATTTATTCTTCTTATATTTAATTAAGAATTTAAAGATACACAGTTGTTTATTTTTTAATTTTTCTATAATTTTAAAATCAAAATTTAAAACTCAAAGGGACTGCAGAAATCTTATAATCTATTACCTCACTATACAAAGGTCAGGTCTGTGGACAATTCAGATAACTAACTTTGGGTTTGAAGAGTAATCAGTAAAGGCTGGAACTAGAATCCGGGTCTTAAAATATCCACACCAAAACAGTGAGACACCACAGAGACTGCATCAACTTGATATATTATGTGAGGTGGCATGATGGATTTTCTAAATGGGTGAAACAAGCCTTTACCTGGGACTGACAGATTAGTCGTGGAAAACAAAAAGAATCACAGCTTGTGCAGATGAAAAATTGATAAGAACCACGCACTACATCTGATGCTGACTCAGTGTGAGATGCGTCACGAGAATACCCAACAACATCTGTGTATGTTAACAAAGAGAGGCAGCTGAGGAAGAGCATAACAAATGATTTGGTGTAGGAATTATTGATAATTATTAGCAATCCCAAGGCTTGCCAAGGTATTGTTGGTAAACCGATTCTACACTGGTTTGTTGACTGGCTAACTTGTTTGTCTTACCTGCATCAAGATGATACTAAATTACTGTTATACTTACATATGTGAATCAATTTTCTTAGAAGTGGAACAACTTGGGTTTCTTCTTGTTGATGTATGGTTTTTTAATAATAGCAACCACAATGCTAATAGCAAATACTTATTAAGGTTAAATATGTATCTGAGTACATGCTAGCACCCTAGATAACATTACTTATTTGTACTTATTCAAAAATCTCAGAAACATCTAAATAATTATATATCTTAACTCTTTTAATTGCCATAAAACCTATATTTGATACTGTTATTACTTCCATTTTACAGATGTGGAAATTAAGGGTGTATATTAACTTGTGAAGCAAGAAAGAAATTTGTACTTAATATTCTTAATTAATATTTAAAGGTGTACAATTTGTTTAAAATCTTAAAAGGCTTGCTGCTTTAGCGAAAACTGACAGAAAAGATTGCATTCCAAACTTATACTTTCTGCTGATGTTGGCAAAAAATTGTACTGTTCTTTTACTTTCTGTTTAATGAGCAAATTGCCTTAAGTACTTATATAACAATGTGGCACTAAGAATGCAGATTTCAGTCTTCTTCTCATCTGTAATAATTCCAACTCTGCTTATTTGCACAAAAACACTTTAAATTTGACTGAAAGACACTTAAGAAATTAACATTATAAACTTTTTAAACTACCAGTGCAAAAGGGAACAGTAAAATCAGTAATTTATAAAGTAAAGCACAATGGAAGCATTCATTAAGATGTTGTTACACAAACACTGATTAATAATCAAAACTTACCCTATTGATTTGAGAGCTCTTCAAAGAAAAAACATCTTCTAGAAATCATTTAGCAGTAGCATCATACATAGTTCAGTAGGAATTTCATTAATAGGCCACAGCCTATCTCAGTACCCCTCTTTTTGAGCAGGGAGGTCACATCTGGTAGTGAATGTCCTCTGTAAGGGACTCCTTGTTGGGGAAAAACAAAATAAAGCTTCTCTCTAAGTCAATGACAAGGTGTGATTATTTTGTCATTTTGTTTTTCTTTTCACTCTTGTCTTCATAAGGTTTGTCATTTCTCTAAAACTCAGATGAATCGTTTCAGCCTTTTTAAATCTTTCTGTAGTCTGATTTTCTTGTCCTTCAGCTCTGCACAGCTCTGGGGTTTGGGCCCTGCATCTCACACTCTGTTGCTTGGGCTTTAGGCTGTCGGTTATTGACGCCAACTATGAGACTGCACATAAAGTAGTGTAGAACTCGGGATAATGTGTCTCTCACTCTCCTCTGCCTCCCAGCATGTCCACAGGCGGAGGGCTCTCAGCAGCACTCAGGTCCTCCTGCCACTCAGGAAGTATTCGTTAGGAATATAAGGAATCTAACCCATATAAGCAAGCTTTGTCTGTCTGTCTGTCTGTCTGTCTGTCTGTCTGTCTGTTTGTCTGCCTGTATATTGTAGCACTGGAGATCAAGTCCAGGGCCTCATACATGCTAGACCAAAGCTCAGAATGCTTCTCCCTTTGAAGATCTTTACATAGAAGCAGAGAATTTCAATTTCAGCCAAGCATTCCTTAGGTAGATTGTAGCTCTTACCTCTGTTGGCTAAGAAAATCTGCTAGTTCCTACTCAGATTTAAAATCTCTTTCTTGACTATGAATAATGTGTGTGTGTGTGTGTGTGTGTGTGTGTGTGTGTGTGTGTGTGTGTAAAAATATCTATTTCTTTATCCTCTTATCCATCAATGGGCATTTAGTTATACATGTTGGCTAATGAAGTAATGAACTTGAGGGTGCAGACAAACCTCTGAGACATTGATTTGGTTATAACCTAGAATTTCTGGGATTTCTGGGTCATATAAGTGACATATTAAATTTTTTTGAAAACCTCTATATAATTTTTGTTATACCTTTACCAATTTGTTTTTCCACTGACAGTGTCCAAGATTCTCTTTCTCCACATCTTTGCCAACATTTATCTTTTGTCTTTGTGATAACAGCTGTTCTAACATGTGTAAAATGACATGGTGGTTTTGATTTGTATTTTCTTGAGAAAAGACAAGGTTTGTATTTATGTCGTTAGTGAAAGTAAACACACTCTCAAATATCTGATGGGGTGGGCCTCTGTGTAACTTCTTTTGAGAAATGTCTATTCAGGTTTTTGCCACTTACATAGTTAAGATACTTTTGTGGTATTCATTCTTTTTGCTACCGAGCTGCAAAAAAAAATGAATGTATTTTAGATGTTAGACCATTGATCAGATACACAGCTTGAAAATATTTGTACTTATCCCATAGGTCGCCGTTTATCCTGTTGTTCATTTTCTGTGGGGTTGATGTGTCTCAGCTTAATGCGATCCTGTTTCTCTATTTTTGCTTTGATGTCTACGCTGTAGTTCGCATCCTCCCGAGAATTCATTGTCCGGACCTATGTGGAAAGCTTTGTTCTCCTATGTTTTGTTTTATGATTTAGGTGCTAATGTCTAGAACTTTAATCCATATTTTTATGGTGGTGGAGATTGAGCCCAACGCCTTCTAAGTGCCCTATGTCCTCAGATCATTTTTTGTTGTTGTTTTGTTTCGTTTTTTGAGACAAAAATCTTGCTAGGCTGTTAAGTTGCCTAGGCAGGGCTTCTACCTCAGCCTCTCAGAGTGCTGGGGTATGTGAGTTTACTTCTTACATTTTTGACAGTTATTTTATGTGAAATGAGCCAAATGCAGAAAGATGAATAGCGCATGTTCTTATTTATATGTAAATGTAAAGACGACCTACTCATTGAAGCAGAGAATAGAAGTATGGTTACCAGACAAGAGAGAAGGAAAGAGCATCAAAGTAGGTTAAAAGATGCAAAGTCTCAATTATACAATGTAAATAGTTTCTGGAAAACTATTATATAATAATGTGGCTTTAGTTAACAACATATTATGTAGCTAAATGTGCTATGAAGGTAGATTTTATGTGTTTTTCACACACACACACACACACACACACACACACACACACACACACACACGCACAAACTACAGGCATCTCCAAAACTTTATGCAAAGGCTTATCTAATGTATTTCTTCTAAATTCAGATAGAGCTTCAAATAATGCCATAAAAGACTAAATTATGTTTTTGTAAATGACGGTGATAACTTGTTCTAATGTTCCTTGAAAGTCTGCATCAAAATCATTAAAAATGATTGATATGCCCATGAAAATATTTAGTGCTCCTCATAATAGGCTAATGATGATCCTGCTTGTTTCTTACATTGAATTACAACCTGAAAGACTGTGTCCTAATTATTTCAGTTATTAAATTAGCTAAAAAATGAAAAGTAAAATGATATTAGGAATTACTAAAGACTTTTAGTTTTAAAGTGTTTTTTCTGTGACATATTGTTTTTTTCACATGTGCTCCTAAAACTTATGATTATACCATCAAAAATACAAACCTTGTCTTTTCTCATTGTATATTTAGCTGTGCCAACACCTGCAATCTCTGCTGATAGCTTCTAAACTACTTCCTATCGATTATGCTCATTAAAATGTTGACTTTGGATGATTACTGAATTCTATCCATAGAAACACTGAAAGCACTTAAAAGCAGAAATAACTCTACTCTACAAATTTCATTTCTTTTATCTTTATCCCTTAAAAAATTTTCAGTGATTTCTTTCTATATTCCATTATCAAAATGGAATCATGGAATACAATACAAACTGACAGTTCACAGACTCATTATTGTATTTTATATATTCACATTTTAAAGAGTGATGTTCTGTAGATAAGTGAATCCAAAGACATTAAATATCGTAAAAGGAGTCAGTTCTCTCAGAGTGGGGCTTTCCTACCATATGGCTTGATCAAAACATAATTGGGTGTGGGTTTTCAGAGATGGCAACACTTTTCATTTGCTCACCTATTTCAAGTAGAATTATTTTTGTAAGTCTTAATATTTTGAAATATCGATTTTATGTGTCATCATTACAGTGGAATGTATTTTAGTGTATTTCAATGAAAGTATCAATGTCAATAGAAAATTACATTCTGGAAATGAACTTAATTCGTGTACTTGAAAAAGCAGTGCGTGTGGAAATTAAAAAGTTCAATTTTATCATTATTAGCTTCAAATATTTTAATTAACATACCAACTAAGCTTATGGTTAAGTCTGGCTTTAGGAAGGTCAATGAGCACCTACCCTTTTATATTTCTAGGCTGCCCCTTCACATCTGACACCGATCAGCCTTGACCATAAATAATATTCAGGCTGTGTCAGCAGCAAGTCATGGACATAGTAATGAGGACTCTAATAATGGCCTGATGCTTGATGTGCACATTCTGTCTTTACTTGGTCCTACACAGCCTACTTTCTATTTAGCTATGTTCCTCCTTTTCCTAAAAAAATGAGTTTATCAAATAAGATACAATGATGCTGGTGATCTTAATGCCTTTCCAAAGATGCTTGTCTGATACCAAACTACAAATTAACTGGATTGTACTGTCTTGAGTATGTAACTCACATTAAGAACTATTCTAACACACAGTTTTAATTGAATCAAAATGGAAAACACTTAAGTTGCTGGAGAATAATAATTCTAACCAAGTACTTGGGTAGATAGTGGACTTAACCATGTTCACACTGCCATCTTTCCAGAGTCTGATCAAGTCAGATCTGTTAGGTAACTGGTGAAGTTGAGGAGTCAAAGAAATGGCCCCTGGCTTTACCACCAGGAATCAGGACTTGTACTTGAGTGACAGTATAAAGGTCCACTACTTTCCCCCATATTTTACATCAAAATTTCTGATTTGATTATCATTTTTCTGAAAGTAAGAAACATAACAACCAAGAAGCAAAAAGGATCTTTCCTTAGCTCACCAACCGTATGGGGCCTTCGTTATCACTGCACCTTCCATTACACCACCGTAGCTCTGCTCCCACCCATGCATAAACAATAATTTCCACAGAATTCCAAACTTAACGAGCAGCTTTTGCTAACTAGCATTTTTAGTAATCATTTTTTTTTATCTCACCCACAATAAACAACATATACAAGCATTGGACCCTAGTGGGGTTTTTGAATGCCCTTTCTCCCTAGACACAAAATCTAAGCCAAGTCTCTCTTAATTGGAAGTAATGGAATATGAGATCAAACTAGATAACCAGTCTCTTACATATTCTCAAGCCATTTTCTTGGCCAGCTTCAGTTAATTTATCTTTCTAAATATTTTCCTTATATTAGGTAATTTCAAAATGTGATGTTCTCCAGGAAATGATGATAAACTCACTTTTTCATGGCTGAAATGAATAACTGAATCTTTTTAGTCTGCATAACATAACATACATAGAGACAGTATAGGTCATACCTTCTTACACCTTTACTTTCCAGTTAGAAAAAATGGAATAGAAAATGTTATCACATGGCAGGAGTTCCAATGTCCATATAATTTAAAATAAAAATTATAAATTTGTAAGCATTAAACTATTTTTATTCTTCCAAGATGAATTCTTCAGAGAAATAAAATATTTTACATAAGTTTTAGTGTGTGAATCACTTTTTACTGTGAAAATAACCATATTTAATGATATGAATCATATCTTTTAAGAGTTATGACAAATATTTCAAATCCAAGCTGAAAATTATATATTGGACTATTCAAAATTATTTTTAAAACAAAAGAAAAAACCTCCTAGGGTGAAGTAACAATTTTTAGAGATGCATTCTCTCTGTGTTAATGCACCTGAATATCACTTGGTAAATTTACCTGCTGCACTAAGGTAGACTTTAGTTTCCTGCAGAGATAAAGATAATTCATTATATCATTTTAATAATGTGAATCTAAATGACTACAAAGAGGATAATTTTCATCCCGGGCAAATGTGTTCACATGTCCAAGGTGGGCTGGACTTGCTTGGGCCGCTGCTGGCAAGTCTTTGATTTATTATTGCTTAGTCCCAGTGCAGGGCATTGCAGAGAAGGCTGTTCTTCCTCTAGAGTTCATTTCTCATAGAAGTCTACATATTGACCTCCACGTGGTTTAACCTGCAGGATTGTGCAGATTTGATTTCTAGAAGTTGGCCATCCACTCACATTATTTTTACAACTTTTTGAAGGGGAGCTCAAAGCATCAGTTTGTTGTTTGGCTTTAATCCTTAAAATAATACCTGTAATTTTTACTTAATTTTCGACTGCCCCGTTCAGTTGTTTAGTAAAAAACAGTCTAATAAGCTAATGTAATTAACACTCCCACTCCATTTCTGTGTTATATTTTTTGATAGTCCCTCCCCACCCCCCCCATCTGCTTTCTTTAAAACAGACATAACTATAGAAACAGGTTCTGCTGACAGAGCATTCAAGTTAAGGATATCACTGTCAAAGTGAAGTGGAAAATGGAGGTAACTCTTCTTTTTGTTACAAGCCAGAACCAAAAACACAATATTTGCTAAGTAAAAACAATTCATGACTACAGGAAAGAGAACTGATAAAATTGCCCACATATTCTGTTACAAATTTTCAATGCTTCAATGCATTAAATATAAAAGATTTTAATTATATCAAACAATATACATTGAAAATATTAAATCATGTAAAATATCTAATTTAGTAATATTTTACTTGTGATAGGCCTACCTACATGTCAAAATTATGGGACAAAATCATCATTAATATTCATGAATTCTGCACTATGGATCAAATTTTTTAATAGTAATATTAGCTATCAAATTATGTGCATTATTAAAAGGAAGTTTGTGAGTTTAACCCTTTTTTATTCATATTTAAAGCATAGATCTTTCATTTACACTCCCAAGATATTTCAAAGAATACAATTATTTTACATTTCATCCAGATATTTCAATATGATATATTTGAGGTATCTTCTCCAAAATGTCATTTTAACTAAATTTAAAGATTAATCATGCCAACTTTAAGTCCTACTTTATGGCTTGCAAAAGACAGTGTACAGCCTCAGGAAAAGAATAACAGTTTCATAAATATTAGCTATTTTTAAAAAGTTTTCTTTTGTTATTTCTGCTTATAATCTCTAATTAGGGACTATTTTAAAGTGTTTTTTCACAGCTAAATACTTTTTATAGTTTTCTTCTGTTTCACATGCTGTCTTTGCAGTCTTCAGGTCCACTTTCTCTTTACCCATATTCTTCTCCAAGTTCTTTTTGTTTCCAAAATTAAATTTCTAAAATGAGCAATCAGATTTAAATGCCCTACTCATGGTAATAACTGCCCAAATAATAGTTGATTCTTTTATTTTTGTTAATTTTTAAATATTCCTTTTTTCTCTCTTCTTTTGTCCTGTAAACAAAGACTCATATCATTATTAAGCTGCCTGCAAACCACCTTAAGTATTTTTTAAAAATTATTACTTATTCAAAATGTACCCCTGTGCACAAATAAACATTAAGTTAACTCTACTTTATAGTAGCACCATTGCTATGTGTACTTGAGACATTGTTTTTGTCCGTAGACCTAATAAATTTGTGCTTATTCCCAACATTCTGGTGTTTAGTAACTAACATTGCATTGTTACTGCATAATAGTTAATTTGAGTGTCAGCAAACATATGAGTAACATACCTTATTTCACCTATATTCTTAAAAGCAAAACTATTGATATTGCATAAATAACAATTTTTACATGTGTGTCTTTTCCTTCTTATGTTGATTGCATTTGTGTATCTATGGCTATAGCTGCCTAGTTCTAAAACTTGGCTGATAAAATTAGCACTTATTTATTTGTGCAAAATTTCTAAAAGTGCTTTAGAAGCCCCAATGCTTATGTTAAGTCTTACCATGATATGTATATGCACAAAATACTCAATTTCAATGTAAATTTTATGTATTACACTTACACATATCAATAAAATGAGGGGGGGGGGAGGAGAAAAAAGCCCTAATAGTGTCTCCAAATTTGAAAACACAAATAAAATCTTAAGTTCTCATTTTGAAATTTAGTTTCAATATTTATTTAACAACAGTCAGGAACAACAGCTTTGACATTCATTGATCTCTCTGAGTTCAGATACCGACTCTATTGCTTGGTAAAGAATTCATGGGCAAGTTACTTA
The DNA here is from genome assembly GCA_004027205.1 of Ctenodactylus gundi. NCBI lineage: Eukaryota > Metazoa > Chordata > Mammalia > Rodentia > Ctenodactylidae > Ctenodactylus > Ctenodactylus gundi. Next base: position 88,818 of record PVKB01004866.1, on the reverse strand, counting down.
GTGCCTTCTCAAGCATTACTGAAGTTAAAATGAATACTATTTTCAGAATAAGTGGAGATAAGAAGACACTTTAGTACACGGATCAGTACAATAAAGTCATGAAGCAGAAGCAGCCAAGAGATCCAGAGAAAATAACTAAACTAGAAGATACACATGTTGGGATAAGGTAAGATAAGTAACAAGATTAGAAATGAGAGATCAGCTGTGTTCACCTTATGGGGAAGGGGAACCTTTAATATCCAGAAAAATAGCAACTGGGCAGAAAGATGCCACGGTGAAAACTGTTCTAAGAACACAATGATAGTAATTATGATTGCAGGAAGGACAGAAGATAGGTACAACTAAACCAAGAGTGCAGCTGCTAGGCAGAGAAAAAGTTTTACTGGAGACTATAGTGTAAAAAACAAAAAGACTAAGAGAACGCAAAGAAATTGTACTAAAACAATTGCCTAAGCAGAGGTGCGACGAACCCATTACCTCTTAATTTTATTTATTCGTTCATTTACTTATGCTTTTTGGCACCAGGGATGGGACTAACTAGTAGCTGAGGAGAACACGAGGGTAGGCTTTGGGTGCGCTGATGCAGGATACCGGCGTGCCATGTTGAATGGCCTTATTGTGTGCATGCTGATACCAAAGAGTACACCCCAAATGGCCACTTTCCCCTACTTACTAAGAACAAACAGATCTAAAAGACCAAGATGCAGTTGAGTTCACAAAGATTGTTTATAAAGATTAACAAAAGTGTTTAACTGATTTAAACAGTGTTGTTTCTGTTTATTGGTTCACTGTCTTAGCCTCAGTTAAAAAATTAAAAAGATTCCGTTGTCATTCAAATGGAAATGTAAGGGCTTGCAACTTGAATGTGAGGTCATCTAGAAATACTGTGGGTCACTTGCAGCAAATACATTCTTCTCTTTTAACCAAATCATTCCTTAACATTTCCCACATCAGCTGTGGCTGCTCAAATTTAATTTAATATGGAAATATATACTTCAGGGTAGTACAGACTTCTTGCTTGTAACCCAGGGAGACCAGTGAATAAAATGAGACTTGGAAATGTCTTGTCATTCATCCACACTTGCTTGTATTTTTTTTTATGGACTATCATGGACTACTAATAACAAAGGAGAGATCTGCTGCTTTTTCAGTCTTTTGTGTAATCAGCTCCCTGAGTCTTAGAGGAGCTTTGGTCACCGTGGTGACCATGTTTCCTTTTGACCTTTTCCTTTTCTTGTAAAGACTTCCGTGCAGACTATGAATCCCATGTGCCTTATGAGTGCCGCCGTAGGTAGCTGATTGTGCAGAGATGAAGTTAAGCAAAACTGTCTGCTAGAAATGCAACACGCAGCAACCCGTTGACAAAGGTAGCCACTGTCAGGGAGCCTGGAGAAAGCAATTTTGGTGAGATGAGAGGATGTCCCTGCTCACCTATGGCCTGCTAAAAACAGAGACCGTCTTAATTTCATCTAAATGAAGTATGGATTCTGCGTATTGTGGTCAGAGCTAAAATAACTCCCTGGAGGCCAGAGGGTGAGCTTTCAGAAATAACAGGATCGTGAGGACTTTAGTTCATTAACAGATTGATCTTCTGATAGCATCACACTTAGACGCATCATGGGAAGGTGATGGAAACTCACAAGGCAGGGCCTGGTTAAAGGGAGTGGGTCATAGGGACATGTCCCCGGAATCCACACCTTGTCCTTGTCCCCTCTCCTTCTCCTTCCCTTCCTCCCAGCTGCCGTGAGGTGGGCCACTTGGCTAGTCACACGTTCCTTGCCATGATCTTCTGCCTCACTGCAGGCACAGAGCAACAGAGTCAGGAGACTATGCATTGACGTCTCTGGAACTGTGAGACACAAGCCTCTTCCTCTTTCAGATAATTTGTTTCAAGTATTTTGTCACAGTGATGAAAAGTTGACGCAACACCGATTCTCTTTTAGGGACAGAGCTCCTTGCTTACACCCTTACTGCTCATGACAAGCTACTTTTGCTATTTTCTGCTTTCTTGCTACCACCTGCTTGGGATTTTTCTATAAACACTAGAGGGAAAGTTGAAGTGCTGTCTGTGAAGAAATATTTCGTCCTTCTTTTGTAGGCCTTCAGGTTTGAATAAAAAATTTTATTGGAATATTTCCTACATTAACATCTTTAAATCAGACTTTTACCTCCTTAATCTTAAATAAAAAGTGGCTTTCTTTAGTTTTTTTAAATAACATCTTATATATTATTGCAATATGATATGAATCTTCATATTCTGACTTTTAACCAGCATCTTCAAAAGCAGCTGATGTGCTCATCCATTTTGGCCAGTTCTGTTGCTTCCACTCACACACACATCTGTTGTATTCAGCATTTCCCCAAATGGCCAACAAGCTGATTTTGCTAGACTCTGGGCACACAGCCCTACATTCGGATTTGTTGATAATTAGACACTAATTATTATATCAATAACAAAACTTTATAAAAATAGCCATAAGGTGTTAATGTGACACAGATATTAAAAAGAGCCACCTCTTGTTAGAAATACACCCGGGTTGTAATGCCTGCCGATAACTTGTAAATTGTGTACATGTTTGGGCTGTAGAAAATTTGAGCCAGAACCCTGGTATAGAGAATTGGGTATTGATTTTTGATTTACTAGTTGAGAAAACCACATGCCAAGTATGTGATATTCTGACCAAGGTCACATAGAGGCTTTGTGCCAATATAAAGACAAGGACTTAGTCTTCTGACTTCAAGCGTAATGGTCTTTCCACTTCATTTTACTGGCATGAATTGTGAATTATTAACACTAACATTAACATAGAAAATAACTTGAGCACATGCTCCACTGGAAACAGACCATATCAGAATACCAAAGATGTGACTGAAACATGAGTCTCATTAGTAAAACTCTTGAATCATTCCTCTTTTAAGATATGCCATTTAAGACTGAAGACTCCCAAATTCAAGTCAGTAAATTTCTGGAACTATTTGGATCCCTTAGACTACAACTATAGAAATGTCTGTTTTTTAAAGGAAGTAAGCAGCAGGAGTTTATTAACTTACAAAACAAACAGATCAGAGATAAGAGGATCCAGACCTAATTAGTTACCTGTTTAACAACATCAGGGTTCCAGTCCTTTGTGATTCTATTGGCTTTGTTTTCCCAGTACCATTCATTGGTCCTATACATGACATTGCCAAAACATGGGGGTGTTGTGCTGCTCATATCACCTGTGCTCTTATTTTCAAAGTGGATGAAAACTTTTCCAATCACCTTTCCTCCTGGATTACAGCTCATTAGTGAGAATTGCAGCACCTGACCTTGCCCAGACTAATCCCTGTCAAGAAAATAGAATTACTACAGTTGGTTTAGAGGAACAAACATTACCTACCCAGGAGGCACAAAGTTGGCAAAAAATAAAAGAATGAAGAAGTATTTGAACATGGATAATGGGTGATTCATATTTGAGGCTATTTCTAATTACATGAGGTGTTTCATTTAAAGATATTTAAAATGTGAGACATCGGAACCCTGGGCTGACCAGAATCTGACAAGATACTGCTATGTCTCACAACTTTAGATGCATCTGCTGAGTGCAGTAACATGGTGCCTGGGAAGTGCACCTCTGTGCAAGTCGGATCGGGGCGGCACCTTGAGAGGATCATTACTCCACGCACAGAGGCAGGGACACCAGAGTTAGAGAGCAGAAATTTTATCTACAGCAGACATGGAAGACTGATTAACTGGCTTCCCATTCCTCTCTCCAGCTGCACCTCAAGAGTAGGATGAGTTCTTTTTTCCCCACATTTTCTTGATATGTATACGTGCAAAATTCAAGGTTTACAATGGAGTTGAGCATTTTGTGCACATAAGTATCTTGTCAAGGTGACAAGGGCTTTCCCACTCTCCTTTTGTCCCTCCCCATACCCACCCTTCCCTCCTCACCCACCTTACCCCCCTGTTTCACCCTGTCTTTCGCCTTAAGTTCTATAGGAGTTATGCTCTGGGACTCTCTTATCAGAGAGACCGTTCAATGTTTCACTTTCTGCTTCTGACTTACTTAAGTAAGCATGATGTTCTCAAGTTTCTTCCATTTGCCTGTAAAAGCCTCCACACTGTTGGACTTTATTGATGCATAGTATTCCATTGTGTATAAATGCTACATTTTGTATATCCACTGGTCTGTTGATGGGTATTTTGGTGCCTTCCATATTTTTGCTATTGTTAGTTGTGCTGCTATGAATATGGGTTTACATATATCTCTGTTATGTGTTGTTTTGGTCTCTTTTGGATATATTCCCAGGAGGGGTGTCGCTGGATAGAAGGGGATATTTATTTCTAGTCTTTTAAGAGGTCTCCATACTGTTTTCCAAAGTGGTTGTATGAATTTACATTCCCACCAGCAGTGCAGGAAGGTTCCTTTCTCCCCACAGCCTCTCCATCACTGATTATTATTTGACTTGTTGATGTAGGCCATTCTCTCTGGGGTGAGATGGTACCTTAGCATTGTTTTGATTTGCATCTGTCTTATGGCTAGAGATGTTGAACATCTTTTCATGTTTCTGTTGGCCTTTTGCATTTCTTCCTGAGTGAACTGTCTCTTCATTTCATTTGCCCACTTTTCAATAGGATCCTTTATTTTGGTAGGCTTACTTTTCTTCAGCTCCCTGTATATTCTAGTTATAAGCTTCTTAGCTGAGATGTTGATGGTAAATATTTTTTTCCAGTCTGTTGGATCTCTTTTTACAGTATTGATAGTTTCCTTTGTTGTGCAGAAGCTTTTTAGTTTGACAAGATCCCATCTGTTAATAAAGGGGTTAATTTCTTTTGCTCTTGGTGACCCTGAGGGACAAGACCAAAGCAGGAGGCATTACAGTTCCAGACATCAGGCTATACTATAAAGCCATAGTTGTAAAAACAATTTGGTACTGGCACAAAAATAGACACACCAGTGGAACAGAATTGAAGATGCAGAGACAAACCCAAATACCCTCAATTACTTAATCTTTGACAAAGGGGCCAAATGCATACAATGGAAAAAGGACAGCATGTTCAACAAATGGTGCTGAGAAAACTGGACATCCACATGCAGAAAAATGAATCTAGCTACACATCTATCACCGTGCACCAAAATCAAATCAAAGCGGATCAAAGACTTAAATATTAAAAATGAAACACTAAACCTTCTAGAAGACAAAGTAGGCAAATTTCTAAAAGACATCGAGGTAGGCAAAGACTTTTTTGACAAGTCACCAAGGATGAGTTCTTTTACCAAGCTCCTTAGTGCCTTTCGACCAGGTACGTCGAGAACAATGCTTTAGGTTTTGCAATTAGGAAAGGCAGAAGTATAAGTAGAAAACGGCTGCAGCAGCATACCTGACAGAGGTGTTGCCAGAACCTGAACTGTAGGAGAGGCAAGCCTGGGGTGAGGAGCACAGTAAATAATGAATAACTTTAAAAAGTTGTATTTATACTAATATTGTGTCATACTATCTACTCTAAAGCCTTTGTTTTATGTTGGTAGAAATTTTTCAGGGAACATGTTACATTAGTATCCTTTTGAGCCAACGCCAGCTTTGATAATGTGTTTGAAATGAGCAGTCCTTTCCTCTCCTAGTCAGGAATCAAGTCCACAAAGGAACAATCTGAAAAGTAAGGTTGGATGTAATTTTGAAAGGTTCCTAAAGTTAGGTTAAATTATCCAATTTGTGTAAATCAACTGAGAGAATCAGTGGAGGTATTTCTAGTGTAGTGAAAATGACATCAGGGTGTCAGGGAGGTTACTGTGGTGTGGACTGTGTGGAACAAGAGAGACTAATGTGGGGAATTGGTAAAATATAGAAGTGATCAAACCCCAATCAAGAGAGTGAAAGTGGCAGAGGAATAATAATAGGAATAATGGGGGATTGTGACTGACAGGGCAAATCCGTTGGCTGCTGCAGTAAAGCGTATTTTCAGGATGTATATTTTTTTCCTGGGGCTATGGATGGAACCCAGGGTCTCACACGTACTAAACAACTATTGTACTACTGACCGAGCTGTGTTCCCACTCTCAGATTACACTTCTTTAAATAGATGTTTTTAAGTGCACCTTGAAATATTTCTCTATGGTACTCAGGTAAGGCTGACCAATAGTAACAGTGCTTTCAGCACTCCTGTGTGCATCCTCTGCCCAGCTGCCCAGGCTTACCTCTCACTATCTGTCCTGACCTCATCGTCTGTCCAGCCATGGTGGCACTTCTAATTTCTAATTGCCAAGCTCATCCCTTTAGGTTGCCTCTTGCCTGTAGGAACCTTTGGATAATCATTTCTACTTCATTTTTACTTTTACCTGTCCCTGTCATCTTTAGGATATCAGGTTGTTTGTTTGTTTCCAGAAATTCCTTGCTCTCCATTACTAATATGGTACCTTACATAAAGAGCTCACAAAGAAAAAGATTAATTTTGGCTCCCCATTTTACAGGTTTCAATGCATAATTGCTTGACTTTGTTGTTTGGAGGCTTGTGTCAAGGCATGATGGAGCAATGTTGTTTTCTTGACAGTCAGCCAAAGAGCAAAGATGAGAAAAATCGAGGAATAAGGGCCCCACCTCCTGAAAGTTCTACCTTCTGCCAATAAGGCCACAAGCTGCAAACCGAATGTTTGACACAGGCGCCTTTTGGGAGCATACCAGATACAAACTATAGCAATCTCTTTATTGGCACATCTAGGTTAAAGGTCTCCAGTTTGTCCTTGAAACACACTATACTTTCTTCATATAACATGCATCATACTGTGTAATTGTCTCCACATACTGTTTTTTTCTATCAAAACTCTCATAATTACTTAACAATGGCTCAATAGACATTGTTCAATTAATGTATGCCTGGATTAGTAAAAAAATAATTTGAAGTATGTTATTTGGCAAATATAATTTTTTAAAGTCAATTCTCTCAGAGACTTAGAAGGCCTACAGATTGGAATACAGTCTAATTAATTAAAGTACCAAGTAAGCATTGTTTTATTTTGTTTTTATAATAGGAAAAAATAAGATAATTGAAAGTGAAATAATAATTGGCACATCTCAATGTTTAATAGGTTTATGTGATGAGTGTGATTAAAATATTCTTATACACAGACTTTAATAAAACAGTGACAAAAGACAGTGTATGCTTCAGACATCCAATGAAATAAGAAATTTGCAACGTTCATGAATAGATTGAATAAACTCTGATTGACTGTTTATCTTGACCACTGTAGATATTAGTAGGCATTTGCATAGAAGATAAAGGCAGATTGTCAATGTTTGTCAATATTCAGATTTGTAAATTACTGTTCTAAGCACAGTCAGACCAGAGAGCTCAAATATGCTGCAAATTTTTACAGCTAAAGGTTGTGGCCATGGTCCTGTCCTGTTTACTAGCCTACTTAGATCTATTCCTGGAATTGTTATACCTTTTAAAAAAAAACTCTGTATAGTAAAATATATGAATATTATAAACTAAAATACATACCTTAATTATTTTGAATACTAGTTTTTAATATATAAAAATTAGAAATAGATTCCAGTAACCAATCTGGGTCATAATTTTCTTTGATACTTAGAATATAATTGATAAAGTAGAATATTAACAGATAGTGAATTAATGCTGTAAAATGAGCTCTTTATAATTCTACAAATAATAGTTTATTAGTAAGAAAATTCAAAATTGTTTCAATTTTCTGAATAGGTAGGGGCCCCAAGTACCATCAGTTATCCTTCAAGCTAAATCTCTTGTTCTTTTAGAATGGCTTCTATGCCTTTATCTTGACTTCAAAGCTTTCATCTCTGCATCTATAATAGCTACCCGTGCAAACAATGTTGTTATTTTAGGCTTCCTAATTTACTGTTAACTTTCAAAAATTCAACTTGTACTTTTGAAATGAAAGAAAATATTCATATATATTAAGACGGACAGTAAGTTTGTAGCTCTTCCTTCATACTTTATCTTGCACATATTTCTATCAATGCTTATTTATTTTCTCATATTTATTCTCATTCTCTCTCTTCCAATAATTCTCATCCTTGGCTAGAAATAAGAAGCACCTATGGAATTTTTCAAGAAATTCAAATACACTGACATTCTCTTCCAAATCCTGTTTTTCATGGTCTGAGACAAAGACCTGGGGTCAGTCTCACTTTGAAAAGCGAGTGTCCCATGGCCTCACCAACAGTTGTTGTTTTGGTGTTTTTTGATTTAATGAAATTTTGCTTTATCATTTGAAAGTCATAGTTTGAAAAATATTGAGCATGGAGAGCTCAGCAATGACATAAAAGTATATGAATCAAACATTATACAATAATCAAAAAAGTTCAAATGAATCTCAGACTTCAATACTTTGAGGGGTACATCTTTCAGGAATTTAAATATGGTATTATATACACATTTTTAGCTTTCTCCTTGCTTAATTATATATATATATATATATATATATAATTTGCTTTTAACATTTTTTTTGTAAATACATGAATTCCAAATTCTGTAACAAATTATAACCATGGAGTTTGGGGAATTAATGAGCATCTGCGTCCATCGCTTTTCAGGGGTTGACTCCTTTTCTCTCTGACCTTTGCCTCTCTTTCTATCCTGCCATTCATGGGCCTTTTTATGTTATTATTATTGTGCACTTCATAAGAGGGACACCCATCTCTAGTCAGTCTTTCTTGCTTGGTCCATTTCACTGGGCATTATCGATGCTTTCTAAAAGATGTTACTTACGTGATGTCTGAGTTATCTTTTCATCACTGTGACTCGATACCCAACACCCACAAATTGAGGGAAGAAGTTTCATTTCAGCTCACAGTTTCAGAGGGCCAGCGTTAACTCAGAGCCACTAGCAACAGCAGAAGTACATAGCAGAGGGAGAAGAGGAGGCAGCTCCTCACAACATTGCAAACAGGACGCCAAGTCTCATCAAGTTCAGTCAAGTCCCAGAGGAAGATAGCAGCATATATAAGTATTTCCAGATCTCATCCCAGTGATCTGTCCCTTCTGGGTCCATCCTCAGTGTTCCATCCCTTCCAAGTATAGTACCAATCCACCACATGCCTGTAATCCAGTCTGTAAACCTTTACTCCAATCCACAGGCCTACAATCTGCCACACACCTGTCTTCTACCACACACAAAAATCCTCCCCTCCAGGCCAGGCCCCAGTCTCCCAAGAGCACATGGTTCCATGGAAAATTCACAACATTCACATCCATAAGCCTTTTGGGGGACCTTCTTGATCCAAACTATAATAAATGGATTAAACTTGTACTTAAAAATTGTATCTATGTATAAAAAGAAATTCATATCGACTAGTAGGTCAGATTTATGCAGAGCAGACAATTTGGACATATTTTCACTATGTGGATGAGTAGAGAAATAAACAGTTCAAACTTGTTTACGCACTCCCAATGCTGGCCACCGATAAATGTATTAGTCCAAGGTTTGGTTTGGGTTTTCTCCCCCTACCTGGAAAGTTAAATCGCAGGTGTAGTACTTAATGAACTGCAGAATCTTGGACTTATTGGTGTGGCAAATAGATTGTGATATTCATTAAAATTCTTTTACAAAGATCAATGAACCACATTTTCACAAATTGAATCATGCTAAACTAATAAACAAAATTCTCTCATCCCTGTTGATGGCAAATTATATTTTCTTAACATTTAAAATCCCATTGCACTATTAATTATAAGATTCAAGAGGTAGGAAAGATCAAATATTTGTTTGTGTGTTGGTGTATTATTATTAGAAGAAAGGTAAGGAACATTAACTATTTCTAAGAAGCTGCATAAGATGATTTTTTTTTGGTCTTTGATCCATAATCATTTTTTTTATTTGCTAAAACATGCTTGTCCCAATGATTAAAAGTTTTGATCTTCAGTAAATTAAAGAAGAATCTGTTATAGGATAACCTTTAATTAATGAATTCATGGTGTATAATTGCATTGAAAACAATGGGGTTTGTTGGGAAAAAGAAAATAGCATAAGACTTTGCCAGTAGAATCACTGAGCTGCTTCAGAAAATTAAAATGTTAATTTAGCAACCTTAAATGTCACTACTTTAGTCAAAGTATGCATAAATGTTATGACATTCATTTTCAAGAACTTCCTAACCATTCACCTCCTCTTGATATTCTTTTCAACGAATACTTTTCAAGAAAAGTTACACATTTGCCTAACTGTTGTGTTAGCCTTTGATATTTCAATTTTTAATGAAAAGTAACAGAAATGGAGTCACCTCTTAAACAAAGAGGAAGGTTCTTACAGGAACCTATGTTTTCAAACAGCAAAGAGGCTTCCTGGTAGAAATATCCATGCATGGTTTCCTATCTAAGAAAGCTGTAGGTCTCGCTACTTTTTCTCACATTGCTTTACAGCTTCTACAGAGGTTTTCAAGCAGCCCGGGGTATGGTCTGCCTTTGGTGAACATTTTTAACACCAAGAGGCGCTTACCAGATACGACTTCTAGGCTGTGTGCCATCATCTCTCAAAAGAGGTGCAGCCTAAGGGGAAAAGAAGATTTAAAGATATTTTTAATAAAGAGAAAATTTCTGATATTGTACTTATTTCTCTCCTTTCTTACCTACATTTTTTTCATGATTTAGTTTTTATCTATGCTACCTTGAGATTTTATTGGTCCAATTTACACAGAAGACTGTGGGTGCCATCAACCTTATTTTTAAAAATAATTAAACACATTTGTGGACATATATATCATGCAAGGACTATCTGCTATCATTTTATAACAAATTTTTATTATCAGAGTTAGTAGAAATTTCTTATTATCAGAAAAGTTAATTTTTAAATTAAATGTTTAGCTCCAAAAACCCACTAAATGAAGTTATTTTTCTTATTTCTCACACACCTTTCTATAATTAATGAAAATCCAGAGTCTAACTTTTGAGAAATACTAGACTGAAAGCCTTGCTTCAATCTAGGATATTACATGGAAAAGTTCTTATGAACTTCATGATGTGCTCTACTAAGGATCTCACTAAGTGTACCTGCGGGTTTGGTCAGTCCAGGTGGTACCCAGAGTTTATATTTCCGGAAAGATGCCAATGATGCTTGTGGTGCTGGGCTGTTCACCAAACTATGCATATCAATGAGTGACCCTATATTCTCTCAAATGTTAGTAGCTAACTTAGAAAGCATTGTTCTTTCTAAGCTAAGTGAAGGTTAAATGTTTCATAATAATTCTTTTTTTTCTTTTTTCCCTGCGAATTTTACTAATATGTATAAGATACATAATATTTACAATGAAATTGAGTATTTTATGCACATATATGTCATATCAACTTTACAATCCCTTCCCATTTTGCCCCCCCCACATTCCCATCCCCCCTAACTCCCAGCATCACACCCATTTGGTTCTACAGAATGCCTGTATCCTGGGATTCCCAAATCAGAGAAACCATGTCATATTTAACATAATAAATCTCTGTGTCTGACTCACTTCACCACTCAAATCACCGCCTTTAGCTCAGCTTCCCACCCCCC
>PVKB01004866.1:61428-77217 GCA_004027205.1 Ctenodactylus gundi | reverse complement strand
CATCAATCAGTTTTCTTAGGATAAACTTAGATCGGAGACTGAATAAGTAAGTTGCTACAATAAACAAACTTATGTTTATATCGAATTGCTACATTAAGTGAACTTAAATCACATAAGTATTTTACACTTAAACCAACAGATATAATGGTGTATTTACTTATTTCAAAATTATTTTAACTTTTATAAATGATTTAGTCACATTTCACTAATTACTAACTTTTTGCCAGATTTGGTTTATCATTTTATCTACCTATCCATCCATTAATTCATGCATACATATTTTAAAAATTTTATACCATTTCCCAATTTTGAGTATTATTATTATTATGTCTTGCAAACTAATATGCTATTACAAATAAAAATTATGTGAAGAAGTTTCACAAATTTTATAAAATAGCTGGTATTGTTTTAGAAGTATACCAATCAAATGATTCAAATATCAATCCGTCTTTTTTGTTACACTTTCTCTTTAGACGTTTCCTTATCTCTGTGTTTTTTGGTGCTGCTTGTCTCTCAAAGATTAAACATCCCTCCATGTAATGCATCTATTGCAGGATTTCTATAGATTCATTTATTTGTGTCTTAAAAATATTTCGAGTTATAAAAGAGGACAGTGCCAACCCAGGTTGTTGAATCCAGCAAAATTATCCCTGAAAATTTAAGGAGAAGTAAAAAATTTTCATGACAAAGAATCCTTAAAGAAATTTGCAACCATTAGCCTAGAATTGCAGGAAGGGATCTGATAATTTCAACCAAAATTAAATCATTAAAAAATTATTTCATATTTGGATAAAATTATATCACATTATATTTAGTGCTCTTGTTCTAGCTGGGCAATAGCCTGACAAAAATCTGTTTCTAATTGGTCTTTTTCTCAATTGTTCCCAGGTGATTTATCATTGATGAGCTTCTTTTTATATGGATTCTTGTCACAGATGTACAGTTGCATTAATATGACTACCAATTATCTTTCCCTTACTAGCATAATTAAAAGTAACAAGAGAATTACTATTACTATTATTATGCAACATAGTTTGTGTTTTTTAAAATCACCTCATTTGTGAGACTTTACTATTGCAGCAGAAGTTAAGTAGTAATAAGTAGAAAGCAAATATGCATGACATGACTGAATAACTGCAGAACAGATTTTAAAAATATAATCTTAAAGAGGAGTGTAAAAAATTTCAAAGTAGTGAAATTCAAATGCGCCTAAGTTTACTCATCCTCAACCCAATAGGAGTGTGTAAAAAATGACATTGCCTCCATAGCTTTGCACTGTTGTTCTAGAATTTACACAACTGGCCTCCACTATTTTAAGTTGTCTCTAAAAGAAAATAAATTAGATAAAAATACTTAAGATTGTATGAGGTGTGGCCACCAATATATGATGAAAGCTTGAATGAAAACATCCCATAAAAGACATGTTGCCATTAATCCTCCTCCAAATACTCCTATTTACTGTTTTCTTGCTACTTTCTAGACAGTTTCAGAAGATCTCTTTTGAGTGTTGTTGTAAGGCATGGTCAAAAAATCCAGTGAAGGCTACTGCCAAGTGTCAATCAATAGAAAATCACGCTTGTAAAAAGCCTTGTGATGAGTCCTCATCCCTCATGAGTCGGATCTTACACCGTGTGACTGCTGGCACCTCTCCCACAGTCAACATGACCGTAAGAGGTAAAACTTTTAAACCTATATGGTGTATTGAGTTAGCCACAACAGTACAAGTTAAGACATTCACCAAAAGAATGCTGCTAGAAATTCTTCAGAGAGTGTCAAGAAGGATGGGGTAAATGTTCAAAATAAGGCACCGTGTTTTGAAAAGGATTAATGGCCATATGTCTTTTCCTGTAATAATTTTTAATTTAAACATGCTCCATATTTCCTGTAACACTTTGTGTACCAATAATATAGCGAAGATATTTCTCTACAGCAAATTAACCACTTTTATAAATACTTTTATAACCTGTTTTAGTGAATTTAAAAATGTTTGTATTAAAATCAAACTAAACAATCTTTGTAAGATGTTGTTGCTCCTAATGTATTTAGCAAGCAACATTTACTGAAATTGCATGTAATGGAAACTAGAAGCCTTTAAGAATAAAATCTAAACAGGCAACACCTACTAAAAGGAAAACAAGGTTTTGAGTCTGTTATAACATCTGATACAGAGAACTTAGGCCCAAGTTTATTCAACTCTCAGTATCTCGGTTGCTCAGGAATAAAAGTTGTAAGTCTATTAAGAAATGTGAGGACGATCTGAAACCATATTTCAAAAAGCAGATTACAGACCCAGGGAGCATTGTGGTCCTTACTAACTAGTATCCGCTACACGGTAAGAATTCAATCAATATTTATTCAATATATTTTCTTAAACCTATATTTATACTGAACATAAGATCTATTAACTGTCTTGATTGCTCAAGTAACTCCATGGTTTTCATATACGTTGTAAATGTAATTCAAATTATTAGCTTAGCACTCTGGTTTCATTTAACATATAGATTCTACATAGCCAAAAACTTATCTTTTTTTTTTTTTTGGCATTCCCTCTTGGATCATGATACTTCCAAGAAACTACCATGAGTGTTTGCATTTCCTTAAGAAGGGAAAAATCTACCAGAGGTTTTTTATTTGTTTGTTTGCTTGCTTGCTTTTAAGTACCCATTTCTCTGAAATTGATTTTGTCTTCCTGACTGAACAGTCTGGAATTTGTTGGGCTGCAGGAGACATTATAAAAGGCCACCTTATTAATCAGTCACTTGTCTGATTGATACCAGAGTCTCAGCCCGGAGGTTATAGATCCTGGAACAAAGGTTCTGACCATCAGTTAATTCTGTGTGGAATGTGTGTGTTCCTGGAGACCCTGATAGGAGCACGGTTATAAGTAAACAGGAAATAAAGAGAAGCTACCAGTTTAGTTTAAATTAGGTCTCATTCTGAAATCATATGGTGTGGTAATTCATGAGTATAAGTTACCTGAGAATGTTTGAGACGGTAAAAAATTTTGCTTGAAAGACGTTATGTTTTATCCCAGTTTCTCAAAACTGGATAAAACATGGCCCCCAAACTAGTATAGCTTTTTTTGTTTTTGTATAAGACACTGAATCATAGGAATTGTGAAACAGGTACACAGTTTAATTGGACACCAACATATTTCAGTCTGATGCTTCAAATTTTATTTTTAAGTCTATTATTTCATAAAATGTTTACAGTCCCAAACACAAGAAAATATTTTAATGTCATAAATGTTCTATTTATCTTTTAATGTTATTTTAATTTTTAAAGTGTGCTTTAGTTGATATTTTCTCTTGAAACTTCTTACTTAGTGAAAGCTTATAATACATTCACTGATCCGTATTGGATGCTAGGCAGGAGAGAAAGCCTTATGTGTACCTTTTCCTCTTCTTCTTTTTTATTGCTTTTATTGAGACAGGGTCTTATTCTTTAGTCCCGGCTATTTCTGAACTCATCACGTAGCACAGGCTGACCTTGGACTCAACAGCAGTTCCTTTGCCTCCACCTCTCGAGTTCTGGGATTACAGATGTACACCAGGATGCCTGGCTGTGTGGTGATGAGGAATCAAACCCAGGGCCTCGCAATTTCCAGGAAAACACTCTAGCTACTGAGTCATGCTCTCAGCTTTTGTATTTTCTTATTCAGTGTGTGTGCTTTAACTCATTATTAACACATATGAATGATACAGAATAATGGAATTTGTCATGTTATTTCCACGCATCCGTCGTGCATTGATTTTATATGCCCACCTTCATTCATTTTCCCCCACCTTGACACCTCCCGGGCCCCTTCCCAGTCCCACGTAGTCACTCTTCTACATTCAGAGTGACTTCCTTGTCTTCCTGAGACTGTCTGATTTCCCTTAATGAGATGCTCTCCAGTTCCGTTCATTTTCCTGCAAATGACAGGAATTAATTTTTCCTTACTTTGAATATACCTCATTGTATGTATTTTCTTTATCCATTCGTCTGTTAACCACACCAAGGCGGATTCTGCTAATTAGCTACTGAAAACAGCGCTGTGATGATAGGCATGTGAGTATGTCTTTTGGATGCTGACTTCCTTTCCTTTCGATATATATACCTAGGAAGGATTGCTAGACCATATGATAGTTCTATTTTCAGATTTTTTTTAGGAAACTCCTTATTGTTTTCTATAGTGACTGTACTAATTTGCATTTCCACCTATAGCATATGAAGGTTGCTTTTTCTCCACATCATTGCCAGAATTTTTTTATTTTAATGATTTTAACCAGAGTGAGCTAATCTCTCTGTGTTTCCATGTGCATTTCCCTGATGGCTAGCCTACAGAATGGGAGAAAATACATGTCAGCTATTCACCTATCAAAAGGTGAATATTCAGAATGTAAAAAGAACTCAGGGAAACAGCCTAAACCACCAGTCTACTTAAGCAATAGGAAACTGATCTGAGTAGGCACTTCACAAAAGAAGTACAAATGGCCAACACGTGTGCTTAAGTCTAGAAATGACCCTCCACAAATTAGCTTAAATCTTTCATGGTAAGGATAGGAAAACCGCGGCACAGAAAGGTGTTACTCAATTAGCCAAAGATGTAAAGTGGTTAGAAATGTATCTTTGAAACATCACATCTTTATTACCAAAAAAAAAAAGTCAATAACAAGTGTGTAATGTACAAGTGAGGCAGGTCACAGCTGTGCTCAGAACTAAGCTGCATTTCAATCTGGGGTTTGCTCTATCCCGGATCAGCTCTGTGTGTGGGGTGCAGAGTATGAAGCGACCAGCCAGAACAGCAAAGAATTAAGTTCAAAACACTCTAAAATTATTGATAGTGCTCTGGTGCCAATTCTTAAAGAATCATTATTATGTTTTCTGTGTGCTTCCATCTTGCCTTCATTAGCTTCTTTCTCTTTGATATTTGTGATGAATATTTTTTAAAAAAATTTAACCTTCAACGTTCTTCTGCTTAGTTAAATCAAACAAATGAATAAATGGCATAGAACCAAGTAGCATTTTCTGCGCTGAGAAAGCAGCAACCCAAAGGGGGAAAAAGTGGGAATGGAAGTTATTGGATTATGTATACATCACTTTATTGAAGGTCTGAGATTCAATCAGTTTTAGATGGTATAGAAGAAATAGAAATGTTTCTAGAATGGAGAATCAAATATTTGCCTACTATCCATGGGAAGTTAAGAAAAAATATTTAGGAAAAATATTGAAAAGGAAGTTTCAAATCATGACTATTTGTCTTTTTGTGGAATTCTGCAGAAGCCCCTACCTACATGTGGATTTTCCTCCAAGAACTCTCCCCAGAGTATATAAATCAATGCAATACTGCCCTGTGATGTATCCTAACCTGGTGAATTATCACAGGGCTATAAAAGAATGCTTTTAGCAAAGGTCTCAACTTTGCCCCTGCATCATCAGTGAGATGTCAAGTTGAAAGACCAGGTGTATTAGAAGAACCATTAGAAAGAAAAGAAAGGGAAGACAGATGAAAGAGGCAGAAAGGAGACAATTTAGAATGAAAAGTTTATGGGACAGCACAACTAGATTTTTTAGCTCTTTTTGAAGAGAGATGGAGAAAAATTGGGAAGATGGAAATGTGACAGGACAATGAAAGGGTACCGCCTTACATCAGGCTGCGCAAGCAAGACTCTGAGCTGGCGGCGTGCTCACGGGAGCCTCGGTGGGGTGTGTGCTTGTGGGCACCTGTGAGGGAAGGAGAGAAAGAGACTTGGGCAGAAGTAGAAGTTACAACGGCAGCAGAGGCTTAGTCAAGGCTACAGGAAGGTCTGGAGCTGGGATGGTCCCTCAGCATCGTCCAAAATCTAAGTAAGGGCCCATTCTGTATTGTCTTCCTTAGGAAGTCGGTGAAATTTTGAGCAAGACAGATTCTTTTAGCTGAAGGTCGCTGATAAACCCAATTCTGGTCAGTAAGAAGCCAGAACTCCTGCAGCTATGAAAATGGGGAGTGGCCACAAGTGGAGTACCATAACATACTCTAGACTTCAACTTTCTGCTTCTCAGTTCTATTTGTTTCATATAATAAAATCACCTATCTAGGAGCGGTACCTCAAACACTCTGATTGACCTTTCTCCTAAAGAAACATATCAGGGGGTGTGGGTGTAGCTCAGTGATGAGAGCACTTGCCTAGAAAGCACCAAGCCCCAGGTTCGATCCCCAAGCACCACTTAATAGTTGGGTGTCGTTGTGCACACCTTAATCCCAGCACTTAGGGGCTGAATTGAGAGGATTCCCCTGAGGCCTAGACCAGTATGAGCTGCATAGAAAATTCAGGACAATCCTGCACTAGAGTGAGATCCTGTCTCAAAAAAAAAAAATCAGAAGTTCCTTTAATATCAGTTCCAATTTCAAGACTGCAATTGCTCCTAACACAGGCTGATTCCCTTCTCTACGTCCCTTCTCTATTGACACCATGCTTGGCTGAGCATCTCTGCAGGGCTTGTGAGGCTATTCTGGACCTCGGTTCTGTCAACAACTCACCTGGGACCCCCTCCCAGACACTCAGAGTTTTTATTCCTCTATCCTTTGTTTCTAAATAAAGGCTTGTTAATCATAGAGAGACATACATAACCCTTACTGTGCCTCTAGAAGAATAGTTGAAGAATTTTCCTTTGAGAAATGCATCCACATTGCATGAAGTTGCGTTCATGCTATCTGGGAGCAGCGCCTGGAAGGCACTGGCAATTCTCTTTTCTGAAGACAAATATCGGAAGATGTTTCCCTTCTGTTCCATCATTTGGTTTCTTGACCACGTGCTCGGGTCACTGGGACACAGCGCGGTAGAGTGGACACTGGCTTTGGGTTGACGCTGCATCCTGGAAGATGACAGCCCCTTCATGAAGTGTATCCTATCCAAACTGGCTTCTCATCTGCAATTTCAAAAGGCCATTCTATAACCCTTTCAGACAGACAGCATTGACATGGTGGGATTTATGATCGGACCTACAGAACCCAATATCTTGAGCCTGGTTTCATATATGATTTTCTGTGGAGAAAGTCCCCAGGCCTGAGTTTACTTTATGGGTTATGCTATTTCATTAAAAACAAAAACAAAAACAAAACCGCTGATTTGACACTGAGGATGCAATGGCATATATCCACAATACTAGCTTTTTACAAGACCAAAACAGTAGGGTCACAAGCTCAAGGGCAGCTTGTGCAATTCAGTGAGATCCTATTTCAAAATAAGATAAAAGGCACTGGGGATAGAGCTCAGTGAGAGAGGCCTTCCCTAACGTGTGTGAGGTCCTGGGATCAACTGCCAGCACTGCAAAAACAAACATATCCTCTGTAAGCTGTCTCCTAGAAGAGCTAGCCGAAGGTTTGTGGGCAAAAAGTGCAAACCCATACCTGGGAAATATATCCACTCCAGTCTAAAGGAAAGGCTACTTCTTCCCAAACAATGTTTGATGAATACATTTTTATCACAGTGAACTTCTTTGGGATTCTTTGAGATATTTTTCTTTAAATACCATTGACCTAACAGGTTTGTTTTGTTTGTTTGTTCTGTTTTGTTTTGTTTTTGACAGTAGTTAGTGCTGGTTAACTACTCCAGAAGTTTTTTTTTTTTTTTTTTTTTTTTAACATATGCTACTGGACATCACATAAACAAGTCAATCTGTGTAATTAGCTTTTTGATACATTTTTTTTCTCCCGGTATTCTCATGGAGTCAGTATCACATGATTTACAGCGGTCTTTTCACACTAGGTATATCTGATACTTTCAATACATTAATCTTTAAATTTTTTCAGTGTTTCACTGTGTAGCTCACCAGGTATTTCCAGTTTTTGTAATTACATGAGGATATGATATTTTTAAGTCTATAAGAGAGACACTTATCTCTACAAATCCCTCCACTTGATTTTCCCCATTACGGTGACTCTTATTTTAGAGGCTAAAAATAAAAATGTGATTTCTACCAACTACCATGTATTTCCATTGCAGTTATTTATTCAGCAGCCAGGGAAGTAAGTGTTCACCAGTTTCTGTGCTAACTATAACCTGTAAGTGGGATAGGATCTCTTTAATTACATTGTATCTGCACTCACTTACCTGGCCTAACTCTTTTGCAAGACGGATCATGTTGCATTATTTCAGTTCTTATGTGTTAATGTCAACAGTTCTCAGATGGTCCAGATAGTTCCCTCTCTTCAATATAATTTTAGGAAATGAACATAGAGTCTATGTAGAGAGGAATGAGTGAAAAATATTCTATTTGTTTTCCATGATGTTGCAATATCCTTTCCTAGGGAAAATAGCTCCCTTGGTCAATAGCTCCTGTATGAAACTTATCACCAGTCTGGCTACTCAAAATAAGAGCTCTTGGCTTTATTTTTTTTTTTTGGGGGGGGGGGTGGTGGTTGAGCTCAGAGTTCTGATTACAAATGCTTTATTTCTTTAGAGTATATACGTTGGATAGTATTCTTTGTGGATACCTCTCTACCATCTTACAACTGGGAATGCTATGTTCAAGTATGTATCTGTTTAGTGCTGTAGCATGTCAGGCTACTTAGCTATCATTCTGATGTTTCTACTCTCTAAATGTTTGCTTTTTATGTGACACTGCCTACCTCGTATTTTAAAATTTGATTACCTTGTTGCTTTGGGAAATCTCAGTTCTGTAACATGATATCTGAGTGCCAGCCCTGGCCGATACAGACATTACTGTAGCTATTAAGACGGCCATCACTATGGCCTCAATGATGTTGATATCCCTCTCATCGGCACATGCTTCAATAACTTAATGAACGGATGGTCCTGTAACCCCTTCCAGACAACAAAACCAGCAAACAGTGTCGCGAGCACTCCTTAAGAGGAGACGGACGGGACAGAGGTAGATGAATTTACTTGAGAATGTTCTTTATTCACACAACAATCAATCAGTCCAATTCATAAATTAAACTATAATAAATTGATCAATTAATTAAGCAGGAAAGCAAACGTTGTTCTGCCTCCTAAATCTATTCCTGTCCTGGGTCCCTTATGCTCACCAGTGCAAGGTGTTCTTAACTATCGGCCACCGCAGCTGACCCGCGTGTGAGCTTTTCTGGGGCTCACCAGTCCAGGCTGGATCAGGACCCGCCTATAGCTTCCCAGCTGAGCAATCACTCCTTCTCCAGGAGGGGCTTTTGCTCTTGGGACACGAGGAGGTGGAGTCTCACACTCAGGAGGCGAGGAGGCTGGAGACAAGAAGCAAGACGCGTATCCTGCATTCAGAGTCTGTGACTCCTACCTGGGCCCTGAGCTTAGGGCCAGAACGGTTTATATACTATTTTTATGTCCGCAAGCTACAGACAGTGATTTCATCGGGGTCCACAAGCCGGTGGACAGGGGTTTTAGTTATCGATCACAAGGTTCTGGTTATCAATCATACAAGGGCTTTGCCCACAGGGTACAGATAGCAATTTCATCATACAGGTTCCACACGCAGGTGGCTTACAGCTTATCAGTATCATATAGAACTTTAGGCAGTTTCCAGCAATTCACTTAATTGCACCTAATATGGGTTGACTTTACCAATGCCTTCCAGTGTACTCTCCACATTCTACCTGTGCTCCAGACAAACAGATTTGTCTGTGATGTAGCATCCCATCTTGTGTGTCCACTGTCAGCCTTTGGGCTGCTCCAGATTCAGAGCCCTGTGAGGATTGGGGAAATGGGACCCAAAAATTTGTGATGATGATAACTTGTTCAAAGCAATCCAGACTCCCGAATCTCCAGAGTCTACCATGTGTCACTGGTGTTCTGACATCTATAATTGCTTATTAGAGGTTACTGTGGAATATTGTTTCATACTTGGCCTTCTGAGTAGCCTTCTAGCAGTGTCCTGCCCCAGTCTCTTTATTACAGAAATGTTCTCCCGTTTTAGCAGTTTCTGTCCTGGTCTATGTGTGTTCCACTGACATAGGCCCTATCCTTTATACACTTATGGCACTGGTGGATATGTGTGGGCCAGGTTCTTTCTCTCTTTCTATATACGGTTCTTTTTATCTTTTATCTTTTATCTATTTACAGACCTGGCACTTTCTCTATGTGGGTTTTCTTATCATTTGACTCTAGTAATGAACCAGGAAGCCAGGGGGGAAAGAATAAATATATTGCAGGACTCAGATCTCTGAATCATCTGTCTGTAAGAAAGGGGGGAGCACTAAAATTTGAAGAATGGGTGGTCTACTTTGGACTATCCAGAAGGCTCAAAGGAATTTGAAAAGTAAGGATTTTTAGGGGGTGAACCGGTGTCCCTATTTGATTCTTTAGTTTTCATTGTTCCTATTTACTCAAAGCTCATTATTATTAGTAGGTTGTACATCAAAAACTCTTGGCAAGTGTAAGCATTGATATTGTTACAAAGTTCAATGTGAAAATGGTTGGAATTCCAGTAGTAAGCAACGGTTTGGAAATGAGAGAAGTAAATAGCATAACTCCGTTGTCGAACAAACAGTCATCAGAAAGATTCTAAAATCCAATGGCTATTGTTAGATATACTATGTATGTTAGTCATGTTTCTGTTACTACAACAAAATACCTGAAGCAGCTAACTTATAACAAGAGAAAAATGTAATTTTTCTCATGGATTTGGACTTTTTAGTCCAAGACAGAGTGGTTTGGGGCTCTTGTGAAGGTGACGCCTCATGGAGGAAGTACATAACTGAGTAAATCATTCACATTTTGAACCAGAAAGGACAGAAAAAGACTGGGATGCAGGGACTCACAGTCTTCTTCACCCTTGACCCCATGCTTCTAGTGACCAAAGGACCTCCTACAAGGCCCCCCCTCCTGAGAGTTTACCACACCTCAGGTAACGCTGCCCTGGGGATGAAGCTTTTAACATCTAGACCTCTGGGAGACATTCACTCAAGCCATATGGATTCTATTGGAGAAATATTCTAGGTGTCACAAGATACCACCTTATTTTAATGTTTGCTTCCTGTGACCACCTTTGCTATAAACTCCTCGTTTAAGCTTCAGCTTTAGGAACACAAGCTTTGAGGCAGAGATTTGTATGTGAGAGCTTTACTAGGGCTATTCTTAGTGAAAGAACTGTAGAGAGTGGAAGAGAAAGGATTGAGAAGAGAAAAAACTATGATGAACTCTAAAGAGAATCCTTGGTTGGTCTTCAGGAAGCTCTAAAATGTGATGGCCCATGGTAATTGTCCCAAATTAATTAATATGAGCCAGATTACGGAACCATATTAAGACATATAAATATTGAAACTTTATATGTACCAATTGATAGATAAATAACTTTAAGCAAAGAAACCATAAATGAAACTCCCACAGATGTAAGCTGTCAATAGCCAACAGTCGGTCACAGCCACTGGAGGAACATGTGTCCCATTCTGGGGTGAGTAATCTCTGTGATACATCACAGCATGCAATGCACACATGGTACACAGAGCAGATGAAAGTGAAAGAACTGACCTAGCTTAATAAGAAAGAACTATGAGCGATTGTTTGAACTATCAGGTTTCCTGACAATATGCAGGAAGACACATATTCCTATTTTTCCATCTCTAAGTGAAAAAAAAAACACTGCATGTTGTCATTTATGACATTTAGACAATTTATGACAAATGATAATTTAGGCTGATGAATGTATTCAAGTTCCATCTCTGTACTTCAAACTGGGCCAGTGGTCCAGTAGTAAGCACTGACTTTGGATTTCTACAATTATATAGTTATATTCCTGCACAATGGTGCCATAGAATTTTTTTCCTATGATATATTTATGTAGAAGCTTTTCACAGGATATTTTATTATATTCTCTGCAGATAACAGACCAATGGATTGCTGTCTCTAATTCACAGTAACATAACTGCCATATGGTTATGTCAATCATTTATCTTTTGGATTAATTTAGGAGTATCTTCAGGATATAATGTAACTTGAACCCTGTTAAAACTATTTCTCCCATTTTGATGTTGGAGGTGGCATAAAACCACATGTTTCTTATGGATGTTATTAACAAGGAAGGTCAGGTTTATCAAGAACCACCCAGTGCTGACTCGCACTGGCTTAAGAGAGGTGCTTGTGCACACATCTCTCCCCAGTTCTACACTCACTGATGTTGTATTGGTAGGTTGATTTCTGCCACAGTGATAATTCTTACACTTTGTAAATCAAAGAACACTACAAGACAAGGCAGATTACCCCATCTTCTCTTTCTCTGACTCTGTCTGTCTCTCTGTCTCTGTCTCTCTGTCTCTCTCTCTTTCTCTCTCTCCCACTCTTTCTCATTATCTTTCTCTCTCTTTGAGACAAGGTCTTGTCTGTAGTCCAGACTGGTCCTCACCTTGCTATGTAACCCAAACTGGCCAACTATCAACAGAAGCAGTTATGTGAACCATGAATTCTAATACTTGATAGCATCCAATTCAAAGTAATGTCCTTACTCTTTGTTATGTATATAAATGTTTCTTCCATCACAGACATGCTTTTATACTTTATGATGATCCAACCACAGCTTCATAAACTTCAAAGATTAAACAATCAATATACTCTCAAACAAGTTACGATAGAATGGTTATTTCAGCTCAAAGCAAGTTAAATTTAAGAAATGTGCTATTTTGTAATTGATTACATTGTTAAGCAGTTGTCTGAAGTTTGTATTAACAGTTGAGAAATGGCTAAGTTGTCTTTTTGGTAATATCATGAAGTAAGGCTACAATTCCCTCATCACACAAAGCTAAAAAGCCCAAGCTATTGTACTCTAGAGTCATAAATTAGTTCATTGTTCATTCCTTACTGTTTTAGTCTATAATAAGCCAGAGATATTGGTCAAAATACGACCTTAATAGAAAAATGACTGAGATGAAAAAATTTTACAATATGTTATTAAATCAAGTAAATGTGGAACTTAGGCTGGATGGGCCTTGTTGATTAAGTCAAATAGTGTTTAATTTGATTTTATCTTAATATTATCCAAAAGACGCTTAAACCACTTTAGGGAATGCTTGTTGTAAGAGACCTTCTCTGGCCTAAATATCTCTATTTCAGCGAAATAAAGTACTTTGTTCAGGTTTAGTTACCAGAAAAACTTGTTTACCGGCTCTTGAATACACCCAATTCATCTGTCATTTGCTGCAAAGGAAACTTTTCAATGTAGCTACTTCTTTTTAAGTACTGTTATTCCATTATTAAAATATCACCTTATTTTTTTAAAATTTAGATTTACTTCTCTGTGGTAGGCAGAACTTTAAAATCATCTACAATAACACCTGCTCTCTCTTATCCCCCCCCCCCCCCCCCCCCCCCCCCCCCCCCCCCCCCCCCCCCCCCCCCCCCCCCCCCCCCCCCCCAGTGTGGGCAGACCTTGTGATTTCATGAGATATCGCTGTCTTGGTTATATTGCATTACTTGGCAAAAAAAAAAATGTTCTAGCACTGTATTTTAGTTTCGATTGACAATGACTTAATCTAAAAGGAGATTATCCCAGTGGATCTAAATATCAAAGCAGGCAAAGTCAGAAATTCAAAGCAGCAGTTCTCTGCACCAAGTGTGGAGGGACCATGCAGCAAAGAACAGTGAACAGTTTATAGAAACTGCTTATAGCTGTGGTCTGTAAGGGACAAAGTCCAAAGCATTGGCCTTAAAACAACAAGGCAGAAAATTCTGCTCAACAGCTTAAATGAGCTTGGAAGAGGATCTCTGGCCTTAAATGTGACAGCAGCCTCAGCTCACACCTTGATTATAGCCTAGAAACTCCTAAGCAACATCTGTCCACATGCTAAATCTTGACCATTATAAACTACTCACTATGGAGCCCAGGCTAGTGTTGAACTCACGCCAATACTCCTGCCTCAGCCTCCCAGTAGCGGGTATTAAGTCATGCACCACCACGCTCACCTTATGTGTTGTTGGAGAATCAAACTCAGCGTCTTGCACTTGCAAGGCAAGCACTTTAACTGCTGTGCTAGCCCTCCAGCCCAGAATCTGTAAAATTAAAAATCACAGTTAACCCAGTATTCCTAGATGAATATATATTTCTTTGTAAAATAATTTATTAAACTTTAAATAGACTTTAAAAATAACATAACAATATATAGATATGGACTTTTTGAATGTTTTCTGGTACATTACAGTGAATTTTTTTTTTTTTTTTTTTTTTTTTTTTTTTTTTTTTTTTTTTTTTTTTTTTTTTTTTTTTTTTTTTTTTGCTATGAGTAGTTGGGACCTAGCTACTGTTGCCCCAGCAGGCCTGGCATGTGTTTTTTGGTTTGTTTTCCTATTTAATCTGCACCCCAACTTTTCTGCACTACTGGTTTTCTTATCTCTACTCAATCTTTACTACCAGGCAACTAAATAATACTGACTTATCCCTGACTCACATTTCTCATTGTTGAGGTGAATCCAAGATCGTTAGGTATGGGATGGAACTAAAAACATACAAAAAAATCAAAATAATAAAAGCTCTTGGTGTGGCACACTCATCACTGGGAATGAAAAAAAATTAAAAAATATAATTAATGTGTCCGGAATGATTTTTGATTATACTACATCCATTTTTTTCATGGTGTCACTAAGGGAGAATAATTAGAAGAAGAAAGAAATATCTGAAATTTCTAATTGCCGAATATAAAAGTTACAAAAATATAGGAAAATAGGAATTTGGAAATCAACAAGATAAAAAAAAATAGAAAATAGGATGGAAAATACAAAACATTTTAAGCATCAACTCAAGGAGTTTAATAGTCATTCAGCAGAGAAATAGTAAGTGAAATAACGGAACGGTAGCAAATAAATGCAGAAGAAAATGTCAGACTCAGCAACTCACCAAAAACGAGCACAAGTGGCTAAGAAACCCATACATAGAATTACCCTTGAATTATGGAAGTGAGACTATTCTCAAGCTTTTGAGATTTAAAAAGAAAGCACAAAAATGTAAGTAAGTCTTGACCTATCATCAGCATTCACAGATTCTGGGTGGGAAAATGAACCCAAAATTTTCAAATTCTGAGAGAAAACACTTCTGATCTAGAGTTCTATCTCCAGCTATATTAACAACCAGATGGTTGTCAGTCCAAACATACTTTAAGACGTGGAAAAAAGTTATTTCCTTTTGTATCTTACTAAACAATGCACCCTGGCAAAAGAATATCTTCTGAAACGGTAAGAAGGTAAACGTGGTGCTCCTGAAAAAGTGTCATCCCAGGATAGTGATGGAGGATTGCTCTAGATTAACTATCTGCAGATAGAAGTAACATATCTAAAGGCCTGAAAACTGGCAGGGCACTCTCAGCATAAAGAGCAGAGCGAATAAACTAGGTGAGGTGACTAAAAGTTTCTATTTAAATTGGAATAAGATAAAAATGGGGCAAAGAAAAATAAAGAAAATTGGAAACTCCAAGAGAAAAGCAAGTGCTCTAAAAAATTCATTTCTAAATATGATGTAAATTAAAACCATTTTGAGTGGTTTATTTATTTTTTTAAATTTTCTTCCTTCATCCTAGAAACATACTCTTTTAGTGTCTGCAACATTCTTAAAAAGAATACATTAAAAAAAACTTTTGGTGAATATCCCAATAAAGGGATTGGTTGGATTCGGAGAGGAGATATCAAGATCTAACTACTGTGAACTCATTAGAGGAATAGGAAGCTGGGGTAGAGTGGTGACTTCAGTGAAATGACTTAGGTGCGGAAGATTAATATGTTAAACACTGTATAGTTTCTCGGACTTGGAAAACCCAGAACGCAGACATCCTTTGGAACCATATGAAGTGATAGCTAGAGCCGGAGGAAGGAACAGGGAGGGAGTGGGGGGGGGGGG